>APFE030568601.1:0-26167 GCA_000404065.3 Pinus taeda
CCTAGCAACAGTGATACTCGTTCTCGTCCATTTGGACGAGTTTGTCGCTATTCAATTTTAACGAGTTTAATGACAAAGATAACTCGACCCTTTTCAATTTTAGAGAGTCTGAAAGGGACAGAAAGGAAACTCCAAAGATTCTTTTTCATCATATAATCCCTTAAGTCTGAAAAAGCATAAAATAATACGAAAGGGATGAATGTTCGGTAATTTTAACGAGCCAAACAAGACAAGCGCTCGATCTTTTTGTGTAATAATCCCTCAAGTCCAAAAAGATTAAAATCTAGAGGAGGGATAGCACTTCTGATGACTTTAACGAGTTGGAGAGGCTAATCGCCTGGCAATATTTTCATATTTTACGAGTCAGTTGAAAAGAGCTTAAAGGAGACTCATTTTTCAAGGAACGAGTGATGATTTCCAGTAGCATCTGATTCCAGGTAAGGTTTGGAATTTTCCAATCACGGTAGTGTCACAAGGATGGCTAATAGAATCACTCTTCACAGATGTTCGTCAAAAGGGTAAACAATCAAATGGAGGCGAATGATCGGTTAAAAAACAGAACAGAGGTGATGATGAGAACACGACCAAGGCTCAAAAGCTGATGATAATGCATTCACAATGGTTATTTACCGGAAAATTGGTTCATTTTTTAATGAGCTTAAACTCTCGGGGAAACATTTGCTCATTGCTTATGTTTATTTTTTAATGAGCTTGAATTCTGCATTAAAACTGCTCATGGTGGGTTTATTTTTTTTTTAACAAGCTTGAACCCTGCGGTAACACTGCTCGTGATAAGTTTGCATGCCCCCAGCGTAATAACACAAATCGAGGTGCATGCCCCCAAGCTTCATTTCATTCAACTCGGTGGTTGGAATGAAGGTTTACCTTCGAGATCTTGAAAGACTCGATTTGGAAAAGGCAGTGTTTCATTTTTTTGAGTTGACACAGTGAAAGAACTATCCCTCATGGCGACCTTTGATCACAACTCATAAGGGGTTATGAAGGAAAGATCTAGTTCCAATGCCCCCAGTACATAATGTACAACATCACTGAATTGATCATCAGATGATGTAGCTATGGTAGGGCTTGGAGGCAATGCCTCGCAATGATCCACACTATCAAAATGTTCTGATTTCTTCTTCATTTTTGTTGATGTAGAAGATCTCATGGGACAGGTTTCCACTGTGGCCACTTCTGCCAGCTTACTTGGAGGGGGAAGGGCAAAAGTCCCCATTAAGGAAGGGTCTTTTAGGAGGCCTACTCCGATATTTTGAAGTGACTGAGAGCTTCCGTGGATCATCAGAATGCTTCCCGTACCTTGTGAACTGTTGGGGAGAAATGTTTGTTGGTCGACGATTGTGATTCCTCCTTGGAAGGGAAATGCAATCTTTCTAAAGTACGTCGACACAACGATAGCCATAGCATATATCCAGGGCCTTCCCAGTAGGATGTTGTAATCAAGGTTTCCATCGATAACTTCAACATCAATTTCTAGTGTTTTGCCCCCCAGTTCAACTTGCAAGTTACTTAAAATCCCATATGGAGTGTATGTTTGCCTATCAAATGCTTTTAAAGTCATTGACGATCGCGACAAGGGTGGTGACCCTAAATTTTTCCAGCAACTCATTGACATAACACATGTAGATGCCCCCTCATCAATAATTGTTCGATGAACAGTTTTGTTGAGGGATTTCACTTGAATAAGGAAAGTTAGTTGAGTTGGTAACTGAGGGTCATATCCTCTGTGATCAAAGGCCACAAGATTGAAATCCACTGGGTCAATCCCACCTATCGCTGATAATAAAGCCTGCTTTTGGGAGGGGCAATTTTGCAGTACCTCAAGTTTAGACATAGTGGACGGCAATTGGGTTAGATCCTTCACTATATTATAATTTTGTGCTGCTCTGGCATGAGGATTAAATGTCGATTTGTGTACTACTTCCTTTGACGGCTTTATCATTAGCTCAAGAATGATGGGTGGCACAACTTCGGTCGAAGTTGTTGTCGAACTACTAGGTTGATTTGTAGCCTTGTTGTTCGACATCTGTGGATTTCCATAATATTTATTCCTTGTCGATATCAAAGCATCATTTTCTTGTTTCAAAATGGACAACATAAGCACTCGGGACGGGGAAGCATTGTCGCTAGCAACCAGATTTGCTCCTGGGTTTGGAAATGGATCAGTCAATACCACTGAGGTTTTTGAATTCTTGAAGAATTTTCTAAGCTAAACTTTATATAGACAATCTCTTGTCCGATGATCCTCATCACATATCTGACACCCTAAAGGAGGTTTCCTTTGCCTAGAAGGGTTTGCAGAAGATTTTTTAGGAGATGACTCCTCTTGTTTCTTCTTTTTCCCTTTCTTTTTCTTCTTGCCTCCTAGTTGCTTTGGTTCTTTGCCTTTGTCAGTCGACACGGCATTAACCTCCGAGGCAAGAAGTTTGTCATTCGCATTTTGATTAAAAACCGTACGGGCTTTCTTTGACTGGTAGCTATCTTAGAGACAAACAAGTAAAGACTGCTTTCATTTTCCTTTATGAAAAATAGATAAGAGTGGAACAAAGGACACCAACCTTAGTCTTGCGCTTGGTTCCTTACTTTATTCCTCTCCTTCCTGATAGATCTTTACTGCTTCTTCTTCGTCTGCCCAACTTCAAAGGGCACCTGTGGAATCAAAGCAGCATAATACTATCGAAGAACAGAGATCTATATTCATAAATAATGCAGGACCAGATATATATTAACCACACGAATGCATATACAATCAAACATACAAGAATATGGAGGAAAACTTGAATAGCTTTATTAATATCAATAATAGTAAGAGGATTACAACCAATAGTTCTAACCTAGCATCATCCTCCAACAAGAAAGCCCTTCTTCACCTCAAGTAAAGCTTAGATCACCCAACACTATGAAGTTTCGCTAGAAAACCAACAACGTTTCTCTACAAGATACAAAATTCCAGCCTCCAGATCTCTGTGATGAGGGATCCATATATAGATGATTGTAGGGGGGTGAGTCATCTTCTGGAGTCTTCATTAGTGTCCTCTCTCTGATAGTTCTTGATTCCACTTGGAGACTGATGATCTCTTACTCATCCCTGGTTGAAAACAAAGAGGCAAGTGTCAGAGGGGAAGCTTCTGGAAGATTCTATGATCTTCCACCTCGCAAACTATCTCTGCCATTTGTCCATTCTCTACCATTTTGTTACTGGGAATAGCGTCCACTCCGAGCTGTTATTCGCACTAAAACTGATAGCTATCTTAGAAACAAACAAGTAAAGACTACTTTCACTTTCCTTTATGAAAAATAGATAAGAGTGGAACAAAGGACACCAACCTTAGTCTTGCGCTTGGTTCCTCGCTTGATTCCTTTCCTTCTTGATAGATCTTTTCTGCTTCTTCTTCTTTTGCCCAACCTCAAAGAGCACCTGTGGAATCAAAGCAGCATAATACTATCGAATGATAGAGATCTATATTCATAAATAACACAGGACCAGATATGTATTAACCACACAAATGCATATACAATCAAACATACAAGAATGTGGAGGAAACATTGAATAGCTTTATTAATATCAAGAATAGCAAGAGGATTACAACCAATAGTTCTGACCCAGCATCATCCTCAAACAAGAAAGCCCTTCTTCACCTCAAGTAAAGCTTAGATCACCCAACACTATGAAGTTTCACCAGAAAACTAACAACACTTCTCTACAAGATACAAAATTCCAGCCTCTGGACCTCTGTGATGAGGGATCCATATATAGATGATTGTAGGGGGTGGGTCATCTTCTGGGATCTTGATTAGTGTCCTCTCTCTTATAGTTCTTGATTCCACTTGGAGACTGATGATCTCTTACTCATCCCTGGTCGAAAACAGAGAGGCAAGTGTCAGAGGGGAAGCTTCTGGAAGATTCTATGATCTTCCACCTCGCAAACTGTCTCTGCCATTTGTCCATTCTCGCCCATCACACCCTACAGAGGGGCCATCTAGTATGCATCACACCCTTTACACTAGAAAGGTGATATGCATCACACCCTCTGCATTGGGTATTCTGTATGGTCCAGTTTTGACCATTTCTGAGTAGTTTTTAGTGGAGAACTTCTGGGATATGATGTAATCAACTGACCTTGTTCCTTTAGGTAGTGAAGCAACACTTTTAGTGAATTAGGAGCCCTCATTTTATGGAAATTTATGATTGGGGTTGCAGTGCCCAAAAACTTCTATATCAGTTAGTCACTTACTTCCGAGTCAAATGTATGTGCTGTGAGGCATTTTCGTTCCTTTTGCTACTGCCTTCTCGTATTTTAGTTGGTGCATGCCTGTATCTTCTCTATTTCATGATTTTTGCTTCTTGATGTGTGGCTTGTTTACTTTATGTAGGTATTCTATGGCTAGATCTAGCTTCAAATGTCCCCTTCAATCCCATGGTCACACTTCTTTTGCTATTGTGGCTTGATTTTAATGGGATCAGCTGCTACAGGAATTCCTACAGAAGCTCCTATAGCTACGTCTCCATTTAAAAATTTTAGTTGATTTTTGTGCTGGGAGCTGTGAGGATGATGCCAGAGATGTTGATGAATATGGAGAGGTACTTGGTAAGCTACAGGTGAGATTTGAGGTGCTGCTCCCTTTACTTTTTGTTTTGATTTTTTTTTTTTTTTAACTGGTTTCTGTGTTTTTTTGACAGGAAGGAAAAAATGATGATGATGAGGTGGTGCAGGTGTGGGATGGATGGCAAGGAGGGTGGATAGTTGTAGGAGGGTCTACATGCTCTTCATGAAACCTCCCAGCCCCTCAAACTACTTTTTGGAACCATTTCTGGCTCTCTGTGATTTCTACAGGAGCCACATGTAGAACACATAGGGCCTCCTGTAGAACACACAGTTTCCACAAAAAAACACAGTGGGGTAGAAGAAAGGTTAGAAATGATGGAGAAGAGTGTAGGGGAGATGAAATAGGATTTTTGGCATCTTCTCTTGCTCCTTGTGGTCCACCTATAACCTGGAATGCACATTAAAAGTCAATTCTCTTTTCCTTCTTTTCTCTGTTATTTTTCTCCTCTTCTTTTTCTCTGAAAGATAACTAGGGCAACTCAAGGAGGTTTTCACCTTATTTGCCTGCCTTGGGCACCTCCAAGGGATCTTATTCTCTCTCTCTTTTTTTTTTTCGTCACTGGGCCGCCTCAAAATAGGTTTTCAACCCAATGATGGGACTCAAGTGCCTCATGGAGGTTTTCACTTGAGTGCTTAATTTTTTTTTTGTTGCTCTTTCAGTGAGTGGGTGAAGTGGAGGCTAAGACCTACTCCACTACCATAATTGTCTTATTCAGATATTCAATGAACTCTCGCTTGGAGAGGGACTTCTTGTAAATTTTCAACCTATGTCCATTGACGAGCATGGGGATGGCTTCCTCATCAATGGTTCTGATTAGAACTGAACCATTGTCATTGCATTTTTCCATAGTGTAGGGTGCTAGCCATCTTGTCCTCAACTTGCCTTTGAAGTCTTTAAACCTTGAGTCATAGATAGGTGCCCAATATCCCTCTTGGAATTGCTTTTGCTTGATATTTTTGTCATGCCATATCTTCCTCTGAAGCTGAACTATCTCTCTATGGAGAAGGGCCTACAATCTTTGTTAATCCAATCCATTGAGCTGGAATAGTCTTTCCCTCTGTGCATGGTTGATGTTTAGGTCCAATTGAGCTTCCATTCTTAGTGTATTGTATTCAAATTCTATTGACAGCAAAGCCTTATTCCCATAGACCAGTTCATAGGGTGTGAACCCTGTGGTGTTCTTCCATGTTGTGTTGTAGGCCTAGGTGGCCTCAACTAGTCTATCCACCCAATGTTTTCTATTGCTACTCACTACCTTGGTTAAAATTCCCTCCAAAGCTCTGTTAGTGACTTCCACCTACCCATTGGCTTATGGATGGTAAGGGGTGGAAGTCCTGTGCTTGATTTTATGATGTGTGAGTAGATCTTCAAACAACTTGGAATTGAACTGACTGCCTTGGTCTGTGACCATTTCTCTTGGATACCCGAACTTATAGAATATGTTTTCTCTCAGAAACTCAACTAATTTTTCCTCTATTTCTACTTTGATTGGTTTTTTTTCTACTTATTTTGTCAGATAATCGGTGCACACAATGATGTATTGCTTTTGTTTTGAAGTAGGGTTGATAGGACCCACAAAGCCTATGCCCCACTTCTCAAATGGCTCAAAGGTCACCTGAGGTTGCATGGGCATCTCATCCTTTGGAGTATGTTTCCCCATCCTTTGACAACGATCACATTGGCTGGTATATCTCCTCACATCTTGATGGAGAGTGAGTCAATAGTAGCCTACTTGCAATATTTTGAAGGTAGTCCTCTTTGTTGCAAAATGGCCTCCACAAGGCCCATCATGATAGGCCAGGAGAATGTCAAAAAATTCCTCCTCCCTGACACATCTTCTCAAGATCTTATGTGGGCCATGTTTGAAGAGATTGCCCCCAATCTAGGTGAAAGGGGTGCTTTTCCTCATGATCTTGCTCTTCTCCTTTGAGGACAGGTGTGGTGGGAACTGTGTTGAAACCAAGTAGTTTGCCATATCAGCAAACCATTGAGAAAATAATGAGATAGAAAACATGTGTTCATCTAGCATTTTATCATCCACCATTCCTTCCTCACCTATAGGAAACTTTACTCTAGAAAAAAATTCAACAACAACATTTTCTTTACCAAGCTTATCAACAATGGTCAAATCAAACTGTTGTAGTAAAAGCAACCATCTAATAATTTGAGCATTTACATCTCGTTTGTTCATTAAATATATAATTGCAGCATGATCAATGTGTACAAAGGTTTGATAGCCTATGATGTAATGCCTAAATTTGTTTAAGGAATGCACTATAGCCAGGAGTTCCTTCTCGGTTACCGGGTAATTTAATTCTGCCTCTGACAAATTTTTACTTATAAAGTATATGGCATAAGATAAGTTTTCATCAATTTGTCCTAAGGATACTCCTATTGCTTCGTTTGAGGCATCTATGTGAGAATTGGGGCAGTCACAAGTTTGCTTTTTATCTAGGGCTTCTTGACAGTTTTTAGTCCATATGAACTCGACATATTTTCCTAAAAGACCAAACAACAGAGAGGCTAGCTTACTTAAATCTTTAATGAATCTTTTGTAATATCCAACTAAGCCTAGGAAACTTCAGACATCTCTCACCTTTTGAGGAGGTGGAACCCTTTGGATGATGGCAATTTTGTTGGGGTCCACCTACAACCCTTGTTGAGATATTGCATGACCTATCATGGTCCCTTTAGTCATCGAAAATTCACATTTTTCTGGACTGAGGGACATGTTCATTTCAATACAGTTGTCCAAGACTTTTCCTAGGTTAGATAAAGCTTCCTGAAAGTTAGAACCATAAGGAGTGAAATCATCCATATATATTTCCACTGCATCATGAACCAAGTCAGAAAATATACTCAATACTGCTCTCTGGAAAGCGGTTGGAGCATTACATAAACCAAAAGGAAGGACCTAATATTCAAAAGAACCCCAAGGACAAGTGAAAGTGGTCTTATCTTGGTCTTCCACGCTAATTTGAATCTGAATGTACCAACTAAACCCATCTAGGAAGGAGAAAAACTTTTTCCCCGCGAGACCGTCTAACGCTTGATCTATGAAAGGCAAAGGAAAATGGTCCTTTTTAGTGGCTTTGCTCAGTTCCTGATAATCGACACAAATTCTCCACTTACCATTTTTCTTTGGCACTAGCACCAAAAGAGAGACCCATTCATTGTCAGAAATGGGGTAGATGAATCCTGCATCTAGTAGTTTTTGAAATTCTTCCTTAACAATGTCTTTAAGGGCTGGATTTATTCTCCTTTGAGGCTGCTTCACAGGTTTGCAATATTCCTTAATGTATATATGATGAGTACATACTGAAGGGTGCACTCCCTTCATCTCTTTATAGCTTTAGGCAAAGACATCTAAATGTTTTCTCAATAAGATGCATAGCTCCTTCTCCTAGGAAGTGGATAGGGATGAATTGATTTTCAAGGTTCTTTCTGGGCCAAACTCTATATTCTTAATATGGAGAGAGGTTGGGTCGACCACACAGAGATTAGTTAAGGTATTGTTTTGGGTTTCTTTCACTATATCTTCTAATGGTAAGGTATTGGGGGGTGGATTCTGAATTAAATTTTCAATGATATCATCCTCATTTTGTAGTTTCCCCCCATAACAGTTTATAATGCACAAAGTGGTGCAGAATAAACTTCATCCTCATCCTTCTCCTCCAACTAGAGGGGTAGATCATGTTCTAGCAAGGGTTGGGCAGGAGGGTATAGGATTAGCTGCTTGGACATATGCCCGTTCTTGATGGTCATGTTCCCAGCTTGACAACTAATGTAGGCATTGACATTAGCCAACTAGGATCTCCTCAGGATGAGAGGATACCTAGTGAGCTTTGCCTTCGGCTAGAGAACTAGGAAATTAGCAGGGTACTCCCAAGAATCAATGGGCATTTGCTCCTAGGATGCCTCTTGGTGCACCTAGAACAAAAAATGGCCAAAGCCCTCTCTGCTTCCTCTTGTTTCCTTTTGATATGCAAGGTATCCATTTGCATGGCAAGAGTCTGCAACATCTCACTCTTAAAATCTTCCAGCATGTTTCCAAGTTCACCTTTGATGGATGAATTAGATGAGGAGGTACTGGCTATGGGTTGACTCCCCCTACCTCTCTTTCTTGCTACTCTAGAATGATTTCTAAAGATAGTCTTTATGTCCTCATAAGGTAGTTGGTAGATGTCCCCCCTAGTTGGTAGAGACTCAGGGTCAATTGTGCACCTAGCCCTTTTATAACTAAGCTAGAACCTCTCTTCATAATCCTCCAAGGATTCATCACTTCCCATGGTCATTCAGAAGATTTATTCCCTGGTATATTTTCACCTACAGTAGTCTCAGTATTTGTTACTAAAGTCCTACTGCATTTAAGCCCAAGTTGTGATGCTATTTCCAGGTAACCCCATGAACTAGCACAATGCTGCATCCTTGAGAGTAGAAGGAAATAGTTTCAACTTTTGCTCATCTTCTGCATAGTCATAGGTTCAACAAATAACAATAAACTCAAACAAAAAGGTGTCAGGACCTTCTGTAGTCAAACCATGGAAGTGAGGCAGGGCTAAGGGACTTATATTATTCATTTTGGTGTCCCCATTGGTCTCTCAGATGGAAAAGGTACCCTCTACTCTTTCTCCATTCCCCCTAGCATTTCTATTTTCAGCCATTGTCTCAGGAGGGATGTATTCTTTTTCTTCTTCCCTGATAGGTTCTTCAAATATCTCTTGTTGTTCACCTAAAGGTTCTTCTTGATCACTACCACCAAAACAGAGAGAAGGGTGGCTACGTGATGTAGTGGGAGTGTTGGGAAATAATTTTCTTGAATTATCTCTGTTCCTATGAAGCATGAAAGGAAATATTTTTGGTTGGTTTTTGTTTTTTCACTGCCTGTACCTGAAAAACTGAAATTGATTGAACAAACAAATTGCAACTAACTGAAATGAAATTGCAGAACTAAAAGGGAAGAAAATGAAATGCAGAACTGAAAGAAAGGAAATGACTAATCTACTTTTGCTGAAATTAAGTTGCTGAAACGAAATTTGCATAATTGAAAATGAAATGAAGAACTGAAAGAAAGGAAATGACTAATCTAATTTTTCTGAAATGGAAATTACAGAATCGAAAATGAAAGCAAGGAAATGTGGAAACTGAAAGAAACAACTACTCTACTTTTGCTGAAATAAACTACTTAGTAGAATGTTGCAATAGAGAAATAGAAGAAAGCAGAATCACAAAATACTCTAAAGCTTCCCTGCCAATGGTGCCAAAAAGTGGCAAGCACCAGTATTGCAACAATAATGCTACAACTCCTGGGCTTCCTACTTTACTTTTATCAACTTGGTAGTTCATAACAAACTTGGAAGCAACAATGTTATATGCACAACTACTAGTTCTTACTGCAGGCTGTCACTTGGTTAGTTGGCGCAAGATTAGTAGGAGTTCAAGCCAACTTCCAACTTTTATGGATTCTAGTAGAAGCTCTATATGTGATGAAAGAAAGGAAATCTTACTCTACAAAGGTTACTCTACTTGTAGAAAGGAAAAGAAGGCTGAAATGTAAAGTAAATGTAGCAAACCCTACTTAACCAACTAATCCTATTTTTGCAGAAAGAGAGATGAAAAACCATGAAATGAATGCCATTACCTACTCAGGAAGTAAACAACATCTACTCAAGCTATTTCTAGAAGTAAATGAACAAAAAACATCTTTTTGGATTTTTATGTATTTTTATGTGAAATTGTCATGCATGTAATTTATTTGATTATGAATGTGGCAGCGATTAAGTGGTGAAGGGGGGTGAATTTGGGATTTGCAGAGGTGTAGGATGGTGTGGATGGGTCCTAGGAGATCTCAAGTTGCCTTCTGTAGGATTTTCCTACAATTGGACTTCAAAAAGAAACCTACAGGAAAATATATAGGAAGTTGCAAGGGATCTACAGGAGGTCTACAAAAGGTCTACAAGAGGATGCCGAGAGCCGTTTTGGAGGTTTTGAAGGTAGGAAATCGGGTGGAAAGGGTAGCTAAAGGCTAGCATGATGTGTTAGGGTGTCTAGGGTCCATCAAGAATGATATAGAGGGAGAAAGATGGTCAGATTTGTTCAAGGACGGAGAAGAAAGTCTATGGAAAAGTGCAGAAAACTAACGCAGATTTGAAATGAACTATGGGTGACCTGTGGGGCATAGATCAAAAAGAGATTGTGATGGCTGATTGGCTAATTGGTTGTGAGAAGAGATTTGCTGTTGGAGATTTGAAAATCAAACAATGAGATTAAGCAAGCAAGGAAACTAAGTACATCAAAAAACAAAATTTTGCATCAAGCTAATCTTGATTATGTGCTATGAAAAGAAATGCTGAAAAATGACATAATGAGAGAAATCATGGAATGAAACTTATTGCAATATAGAAATGAGCATGGTGAAAGAGATCTAAAGCAAAGCATTAACCTTCTAACAAACTGGAACACTAGAAATCCTATGGAAATGGAAAATCTGTGTTTTTTTGTGGCAGCAAGAGGGTCTTGTGGTCCCAAAGAGACAAAAGGAAGCCAAGGCTCTATTGATGGCCTTTTTGTATCTTCTTTCTATCACTGTTCAACCTGCTATAGAAAACTCAAATGGAAACAACCTTCTAAATCACCAAGAACATCATATTCTTAACCAAGAAAGAAATTCATCTAACAATAACTAATTCACAAACTGAAACAAAGCATATAAATACAAACAAGAAGAGATTTGATTCTTGGATTAGGACCTAACCCAAGAGCTTTATCCCTCTGAGGTAACTCAGTGCTAGCTCAAAACAGATTTCATCTTTATTATCAAAATAATAATAGGATTATAAGAAACTATCAACAAAAGTAAGCTCGAAGTTGAGCAGAGCAAAGTTGCAACAAAAATTCAAAAATTTGACTAACTTCCTAATGAGGCCCTAGGACTCTCTACTTATACAATTGATGCTCCCAACAACTTCCTTAAAATCAGGGAGGCTTGGCTCATAAAACTTGAGATAAACAAAAGTTATCCTCCACTTGCTCGGCTGCCTCCTAGTGCATTGATGTGGTTGTTTGTGCTCCGAGCTGCATGATGGAGAATTCGAAGTGGGGAGTCATAAATGAGGGGGATACCCTCCTATAAATCATTTCCCTTGTCTTCTTCAATTTATTGTTGCCAATTGTCCATTAAATCTTTGAATTTATCTCCAAAATTGGACAAAAATCTGCATTAAACACATATTAGACTCCATGGCATAATGACCAACTCAACTCACTCCATAAGCATAAATATAATAAAAAAACATGAAATAAGCTAAGAGAATGGTTGATTAAACTATTTTCGGAGGCAAAATGAGCCCATATAATTACCCATTTATGGGGTCATTAGGACTCTCTTTATTTCTAGACTGATTCTAGGAGGAGGGCTTCCAAACAAAATTTCCATGACTGGATGTACAAATAAATCAATGAAATCAGAGTAAGAGTATGGGGAATGGTATCGTTGGATCAATGGGGTCCAAAAAATGACTAACCTAGGCTGACCTTTGGTGTCCAACTTCTGAAGGGTGAATGGGAACTTATTAGGTTGGTAATATAAGAACATATGGTATAAGACAGAGGAATACTTGAAAACTATTTCATTATTCATTCTAAATAAATTCTCATGCATCCTATCAGCTATAAAGTGGGCATAGTCATAAATGATAGCAGGATGCTACCTTGGAGTGTAGATGGACATGATGGTAAGGATTATTTCATCAATGTATTCACTAGTGGTGTATCCCAACACACATGATATCATGGCTACAATATTATTGCCCCATGGAGAGAAAATGATTGATAGATATGGAGGGGAGTCCTCAGGGATGTGTTTCTCTTCTCTGATGAGGGTTTGGATAATTAGGCCAATTTTGCAGAACTGAACTTAGGGTACTAGTCCAACAGGTCTCCAATTGAGAGGGGAGTTAGGTTTGGCCCTAGTTGGAGCTACAACATTTCGTTTATGGACTCAGTTGTGATGATGAAAAGTATAGCTTGGTTTTGGGACATGACTACTCTCTAATGAGGGATGTAATTGGAATGACAATAGTGGACAATCTCTAGGAAAATGTGGACTTCGGGGAATTGGTACTTGGGAAAATTTGACTCCCAAAGGCCAATCTCATCAGCATGGTTGAGGTACCTGTCCCTACTTTGGCAATGGACTTTGAGCAGGGGCTCTTGGGCAGTGATATCCTTTATTAGCTAAAGGAATGTGGTCCAAGTCCAAGTGAGGTGTAGAGATGGGCCTTACATCCATTGAAATTAGAGCAACCATACTCAGTTCTTGTGAATTTGAGTGTGGTGGGTGATTCAAGGTTTTTAGGGCAATGAAGGTTTTTGTAGAATGGTTATGGCTCAAAGTATTAAAAAATCAAAGTGAATTTGATATTTTTTTCTTAATTGATCGTGTTATGAGGGTGAATTACTAAAATTTGAAAATGGAATTGGAATTCCACAGTTAAATACCTGGAATTGGATGAAATTGACTATAACTGGTTGTTGATGGAGGCTGCAGAAGTTTGTACAATTCTGCTATGGGATGATGGATGAGCTGGGTTGTTTGCAGCATCTGCAGAGTAATGGTGGATGTCTATGAGCAAATTTTCTTTTTGCAGGGGTCGGAACAACTTTTCTGAGTTTTCAAAGCGAATGCGCGAAAAGAACAGAAAGAGGGATAATGGGGATTTTATATAAAAATGTCATTTTTGGTGGGTTCACTGATTGATGAACAATGCCAGTTTTTGGTTGAAGGGGGAATCAGTTTAGAAGGGTTGTCGCACTGCTTTTATGGTGCGAGCGGTATTTGTGAGGGGTCACCCAATTCCATTCAGTGTTTGCCATGTAGGATCAGGGGCCAACAGGAAAAACCACCTTATCAGGTGGTTAAAGGGCAGACGTCGGGCTGGCCTGATATGCTTGTGGGGAATTAGATGTGGAGGAGGGATGATCAATGGTGATCAAGAGATGGTAGTTGTGCAGGGGTGAATGATGGGATTTAATGGGGGACTTGGGGATTTAATTGCAGTGGTCTCGGGATTAGTTTAAGGAGTAATCCAAGTTTAGGGGATTAGGCCAAACTGTAATGAGGGATTAGTGACTAAGGGCGGGGTTTTAATGTTTTTTGCATGATAAGGGTTAGTAACATAGTTTATAAATAAACTAAGGGGTGGGGTTAATTTATATTAGGGAGTTAAATATATACGGGACAATGGGTTTTTTGGGATTTTTATACATATAATTAAAAGTTAATATGCGGTGAAATGAGCATAACGGGTGTTTGTACTTAAGTATATGTAATTTTGTGTGTTTTTTCACATACTTAGTACTTAGGATAAATGTATTTGGTGGGTTTTGCACATAAAACATGTTCATAAAGGGGTTTTCCAAGGCAAGAGTATTTAACCTTAGGAAAAGAGGTTTTGAGAGGGGGATGAATGATTTATAAGGGAGTTTAACACCTTTCCTTCTCAAGTCATCATGCAAGGGTTCGGTCCCACCAGAAGTTAGAGAAATTCTCTGAGCTTATTTGACTTAAAAAACTATAGGTATTAATATTTTTATTGTAATAGGAAAGTTAATAAGTGTCATAGGGGTTAAAATGAATGAGGGGGTCTTAAGTAAATCATATTGTAAACCATTTCTTTTGCTTTGTCTTCTACTTCTGCACTTTTGAAAATTTCATTTAATATGATGACATAAGTGCATTTGTATAATCACATGACATTTCTGCAACCTTTCTACTACTTACCCACTTACTCATCCTACCATTTTTTCTTCACTTTATTTTGGGTGCATTTAGGCTAGCAAACCCTTATCAATATTTTTCTTTTGTTTACAAAATAAACTATCTAATTCCAACATTATATCACCCAAGGGCTAATATTAAACTAATGAGCTCCTTTTATTCACTCTACCTATCTAATGATCTACCAAGATTACATTGTTTGGTCAGATTTTATTCTCTAACTATAAACATAAAATTTGAAGCATGGAATAGCCAAGTTTAAATAATTTGACTATAATGGATTGTGGCATGAGTAAAAAGTTGCACACACTCATTTATTATGCATAAAAGGTAAATATTAGTGGCACTTTGACTTGCACACTTTCATGGTATCTTTTTGTCTTTTGGGGTTCATATATTTTCATCTTTTTGACATTTTTCATTCTTTTTGTCCTTTGATTATTCTTTTAGGACATACCCTCTTTACATTTTGTAGTTATTTAATTTGGAAAGCATTCGCAGAAAGCAAAGGTATGTACAATATTGCAAGGTTTAACGTTAGTCATTCAAAATTATGACTCCTATTGGTATAGGAACCTAACAGTGGTTCCACTTGGGGATGGCATTTCCTGGTGAAATGTCAAGAAGTTTGTAAATATGTGGCCTTTGAATTGCTATTGATGTTACCCTGCAATATTTCTCATTTTTGTCTCTGCATTATTGATATTTATGATAGTCAATCCTTAAAGCTTAGGGCCTTCTCTTTGAGCTTCAACTTTAAAAATCACCATCTAATCCACACTAGACTGTTTGGAAAATGAAATATGTACAATGAGAAATAAAAATTAGTAGTTAAGTTCAAAATAGTGTTTGAGCATTCGATCATTCACTGGTCCACCTTCTGCTTTTGTACCATCCATCTCTCTTAGGAAGAAAGCATTATTACCTCTGAAAGCATAAATGACATATGGGCCTTTCCATAGGAAGTCAAATTTCCCATGTTTACCTTTATCTTCCCTCCTTGAATCCTACTTTAGGACCTTGTCACTGCAGTAGAAATCTTCAGCCTCGGTTCTTTTGTCAAAAATCTTTTTAATCCTTTCCTGTAGAACTTGAGATCTAATGTATACTTCCTCCTTGGTTTGTTGAAGATGAGTTGTTTGGTTGATTGTTCTTTGGATATCATTTGGTTCAACCTGCAATTCTTGAAGCAACTTCATCACTAGTGTTCCCAAGGAGGATGGAAAAATAGATTCCATCCCATAGATTAGTTGATGGGGCTAAATACCAATTGATATCTTTGTGGTTATTCTCTCTGCCCATAAGGCATTGACTAGCTTTTCATTCCATGTTTTCTTATTATCCTCTAACAAATTTTTGATGATGTTCAGTATGCCTGTCCATTTCCTTGAGGATAATAGGTTGTTGAATGACCTAGGGTTATATGATACTTATTGCAGAAATCTATCATTCTATTGGATTTAAAGGCTGCTGCATTATCAGTAATGAGCTTAGTTGGACATCCAAATCTTGATAGAATATTGGTTTCAAAGAAGGTTATGATAACAGTGTCAGTGGCTTGCCTTGAAGGTATGGCTTCTATCCATTTTGTGAAATAGTCTGTCGTAGTGAGGATCCATTTGTGTTGGGCAGAGGAAGGATGGTGGATTTCACCAATGAAGTATAAACCCAATTGTTGAAAAGGTGTTTCAACAGAGATTGGCTTGAGGTGTAAAAGTTAAAAGCTTTTTATTTCCCTCAAAAATTTGACATTTGTGACAGGAGGTCACATATTTCTTTACATTGGAAAATGAGTTAGGTTAGTAGAAACTAGCTCTAAGAATTTTATCGGTGGTGGTTTTCTAGTAAAGGTGTCCTCCATAGTCACCTGTGTGAAATTATTGTAATAAATTGTTAGATTAATCTTTTAATAAATAGTTGAGAAGAATACATTCATGATTTCTCCAAAACAAAGCATTGTCTAATATACAAAATTTTAAGGATTTCATCTTTAAAAATCTAGTTTTGGTCTTAGATAATTCAAGAGGAGCTTGTAAATTCAATAAAAAATAAATGATATCAGCATACCATGGTGATTAAATAAAGGCCTGACTAATTAGTGGAGTCGCCATCTCCTCTTCATTATCTATTTGTGCAATAAAGTTTATATCCAGGGTCTGACAGTTCGATTCATCCATGATCTTGGCTAAACCTTGGCCCTTGATTAACTTAGTTGGTTTGATTTCTATATCATATTCTATAATAGTAACAATCCATTTTCCCCTCTTTCCATCTGGACCATCCTAAGTTAGAATGTCCTTGACTACTGAAATAGGAACATAGGCTACTATATGAGAATATAAAATGTATACCCTAAAATCCTTAACAACTTTGACTAGAGAAAAGGCTTACTTTTCCATTATGTTATATTTTAAGTGGTTATCTCTCAAGTATTTGCTAAATAAAGCAATAGGTTGTTCATAGCCCTAGTCATTTTCTGCGGTAAAACTGCAACAATTGTATGCTGAGAAGCAAAGGAAAATACAATGAAATCTCTATCAATTTTTTGGCTGATCAAAACTGGTGTTTTAGTTAAGGCTAGTTTAATGTCTTCAAAGGATTTCTTAGCCTCAACGGTCCATTTCATGGTCAAATACTTTTTCATCATATTGTTCAGTGATCTAATTAATTCTGCTAGATTAGAAATAAACTTCTAAGAAAGTTACTTTTCCCTAAGCAAGCTTGTAATTCTCTAATGTTCCTTGGATATTGTATGTGTAAGATGGCTTCTATTCTTGCAGGGTCTATTTGGATACCATATGTTAAGATTATATGACCTAATAACTTTCCTTCTTCTAACCCAAACAAAGACTTCTTGGGGTTCAAAGAAATTCCATACTTCATGCATTTAATAAAAACCTACCTTAGATGATCCAAATGTTGACTATCAGATTTTGAAAACATAGTAATGACATCTAGATATATCACAAGGAAATAATGAATTTCTTTGGCAAAGGCTATATCCATAGCCCTTTGGAAAGTGGCTCATGCATTCATTAGTCCAAAAGGAATTTTCACATACATGAATGTGCCCCTAAGGAGTAATAAAGGTAGTCTTGGCTTGGCCATCAGGATGAACTAAGATCTGATTGTAACCAAAAAACCCATCCAATAATGAGATTCTGGTTGATCCAACTACCCTTTGTAAAATGTGATCCATTTTGGGGAGAGGGTAATTGTCTTTAAGTGATATTTTTTTGAGGTTCCTAAGGTCAACACAGAGTTTGATGTCTCTAGTTTTCTTCCTAGTTGGCACCAACTTAGAAACCCAATCATAAAATCTGATTGGTTCAATTGTCTTAGCATCATACATTCTCTGGATTTCCTTTTCAATTGAAGGTAACAGGACAGGATTTATCCTTCTAAGTTTTTGTCTGAAAGGTTTTTGATTTTCTTTTATAGGGATTGTGTGTTGTATGATGTTGGTGTCATAGGACTTGAGGTCCTCATAACTCCAAGAAAAAACATCTTGAAATTCTTTTAACTCAATGTATTTCACTTTTTCAATTGGAGGTAGTGATTTCGAAAGCTTGATCAATTTTGGATTTTCCTCAGTGCCTATATTACACTCGTCTATATTAGATTTCAAAGGTTCCATTTTAGGCTTCCTAGGAACATCATTTGAATCAAACAAATCTTCCAAAGGGGTTAATCCCTTCAATAAAAAATTGTTTGAGATTGATAACTTCAGTGTCTTCATTAATTATTTCATCAATCTCAACTTTCTTTAGATTTTCTACATCTAATTTTGTAAATTTAGTGGGATGAAATCTATCTATTTCTTCACCTTCTGTCTCATTTATTTCTATTTTATCTTTAGAGTTAGGGTCTATTGATGTGTCAGTATCTATATTTCTATTTACAAATTTTTCTTCCAGGATTAAAAATTGTTTATCTGTTTGTCATCAGAAAATATTTGCCAATTCTTCAAATTATCACGAATTGCAAGTCTATGCCTAACTTCAGCTATGTACTGATGGTTAGGTTGAAAGGGTAACTTGCAAGTGCTAGCAAACATTTCTAAACTATGAGCCAGCATATTATGTTTCCTAGGAATTACAACAAGCTTGGTTTCTAAGAAAGTGTTTAGTATTTTTACAAGAGTGTCTCTATAACAACTTAATCTACAGTCTTTAGTCATATATATAACATCTATTTGTTTCACAATTAATTTAGAGTCTCCCATAATAGAAACTCTTTTAGTTCCTAAACTCCTAACTAATTTAAGGCCTAAAATTAGGACTTCATACTCGGCCATATTGTTAGTGCATTTAAAATTTAGTTTGTATGCATGGCCTTCCGAGTGATTATTATCCATATTGTATATCCAAACTCCTACTCTTGCTCCAAACGTATTTACTAATCCATCAAATTCAAGATTCCATAATATCTCATGTTCATAAATTTCATCATCAGGTGCAACAAAATTTTCCTCATTTTGACTACCTTGTTTAGTGGAAAGTTCTAAAGCTTGGACAGTGTCCTCTTATTTTGAAACTGCAATTTCTTTTGGTTCTGTACCAATACTATCTAAAAGAGTTTCTTGTGTTTGATCAACATTATATAGGATAAAGGAATCAATGTCTGAATGTACGTTGTAGATAGGAAAGTTTTGAGGTCGATCCTAGCTATTTACCATTTATTTCATTAAAGTTTCTCGGTACATCTTCTTGATTTCTCCAAAAATAGAGATTGTTGCATATGACATATCAAGTTGTAAAGATCCCTGATGTTTGGTTCCCCATGATCTGGATAATAGCATGCCATACTTCGGTGGGATATCAGCAACCGCAATATCCATTAGGATGCTCTTGGTAGGATATTGAACTAAGGTAACACACAAGGCTTTGATCAATCCTAGACATTTTACATGACTTGAGTCCAATGAGAATAAGTCCTTGTAAGGTCTTGTAATTTCTAGGTTCAATTTTTCCATCCCTGATTTGGGCATTAAATTGTGCGAGGCCCTAGAATCCAACATTGCATTATGAATAATTTTGTCATGGATGCTAAGGCTAATGTAGAAAGGTGGTATTCCTCCTTCTAGTGGTTTGCCATTAACATGAGGACCAAATATAAGTTCTGGTTGGTCATCAAACAGGTTAACGAAATCCTCATTTTCAGCAATGTTTAGAGTGTAGTTTATCTGTGTCTTGCAGGTTTCATTCTTGATTAACTCTGTTAAAGGGACTGAAACCTTTAACTTAGCTACCTCTGCTCCCAAATTGAATGGCAAAGGGGCTTTCTCTATTTGAGAGTTTGGATTTTTCGTAGCACGGATTTAGGTTGAATGGTCTTCGTTTCCCCTATTGGGGACCTGTTTTTGTTGGTTTTCAAATCTAGTGTTCTGAGGTGTGTTGTTATACAACAAAATGACCTCCTCATCAACTCAAAGGTGAAAGACATGATGACTTAAGCAAAAACCACAATTACAGGTCTTGATTCCACACTAACACTAGTTGCACGCTGAAAACTTGCTTTATAAAGCTTGTTACCAAGCCTAAGGGTGCGTTAGTGACCCTACTAACTCAAGTTGTTAAACCAGGGGCATAACGAATTGACTCACAAATATATAGATATTTATCCCTAAATTTGCTCAAGAAAAGCAAGGAAACATCCAAAAATCAAACTATTTTGGGAAATTCTAATCTGAAAAAGGAGGCAAATGTGAAAGAGCTAGAGAGCAAGGAAAGTTCATTGCTTTTTCCCTAGTGAAATTTATGAGGAACTTGGCAACCCTAAACTGATTTCTATATAAGCAGTGAGAGGGTCATTGTGAAAGGGGTCAGAGCATTTGAAAGGATAGCCTACTAAGCTATTGTGAACTATCACATACTTGAAGAAGTGAGCTAGAGGGGAGAGAGAGAGAGAAGTGGAAGGGGAAAAGGAAGACTGATACAACAGATGGTTGTAATCACTCTTCCATTATTAATACAGAACTATAGTTGTGTTCCCTACTCCATGGTGTCGGTAACCTTGTTCATTAAGTTGTTCATTCGATGCTTGTTTAGATGAGTGTTACCGAGAATAGTGTCCACTCGGATGCTGCTATTCCCACTAAGATTGGTAGCTATCTTATAAAAAAACAAGTAAAGTCTACTTTTGTTTTCCTTTATGAAAATAAATAAGAGTGGAACCAAGGAGACCAACCTTAGTCTTGCACTTGATTTCCTTGTTTGATTCCTCTCCTTCCTGATAGAGCTTCATCACTTCTCCTTTGTCTTCCTAGCTTCAAAGAGCACCTGTGGAATCACAACAACATACTACTATCGAAGAACAAAGATCTATATTCATAAATAACACAGGACTAGATGTGTGTTAACCATACAAATGCATATATTAGTAAACATACAAGAATATGGAGGAAAACTTGAATAGCTTTATTAAGATGAAAAGTAACAAGAGGATTACAACCATATGTTCTGACACAGCATCATCCTCCAGCTAGAAATCCCTTCTTCACCTCAAGTAAAGCTTAGATCACCCAACACTATGAATATACACCAGAAAACCAACCGCACTTCTCTACAAGATACAAGATTCCAGCCCCTGGATCTCTGTGATGAGGGATCCATATATAGATGATTGTAGGGAGGTGAGTCATCTTTTGGGATCTTGATTAGTGTCTTCTCTCTGATAGTTCCTGCCTCCACTTGGAGAATGATGATCTCTTACTCATCCCTGGTCGAAAATAGAGAGGCAAGTGTCAGAGGGGAAGCTTCTGGAAGATTCCATGATCTTCCACCTCGCATTTTGTCCCTGCCATTTGTACATTCCTGACCATCGCACACTACAGAGGAGCTATTAAATATGCATCACACCCTGTACACTGGGAAGGTGATATGCATCGCACCCTCTGCACTAGGTTTTCAGTATGGTACAGTTTTGACCCTTTATGAGCATTTTTTAGTGGAGAACTTCTGGGAGATGATGTAATTAGATGACCTTGTTCCTTTAGGTAGTGAAGAAACACTTTTAGGGACTTAGGAGCCCTCGGTTTATGGACATTTATGATTGGGGTTGAAGTGCCCAAAAATGTCTATAACAATGAGTAGTTTAGTTGTATGCAAATAGATGTTCATTGTGCATTCATATATTTGTTTTCAAGATTGTATGCGGTGATTGTGTTTGGCTTTCCTTTGTGCAGGAACTGATTTGGAGCCAGCTTTGAAGGAGTTCTTCTTGGTTGCATGGAGATCTCCAAACAAATCTAGAAGGAGACTTGAGGTAATCCTCTTTCCATACTTTGTTAATTAGTATTGATAGATGAACATGTATATAAATTGGTAGCTTCTGCAAATAATCTTATAGTCTGTCAAAGGTCCTGAGAAAGCCTTTGAGGGTAGTTTTCATAATCTATACACCATGAATTTTACCCCATAGCATGTGTCCACTGGGTTTTTAGGGGGAATTGAAGTGGAAGACTAATCATGAGAAGGTTGATTAGGGGTGATATATACAATGGTGGGACCAGAAGGATTCTAGTTTTATCTAAGGAGAATCTGGAGGATTTTAGAAACCGGGGCTTCTTTGATTTTATTAGGTTGATTTGGCACTACTTTCTTGGTTTGATCAGGGATATTAAAGTTCTTTTTACTACTTAGGTTATATTGTTTATGCACTTCAAAAATGGTAGAATCATATTGTTTATAATCAAATGACTCTCCAAACTGGATTTGCAATTGCTGCAGCATATGCAATTCTTGCTCATGTTGGGCTAGGAAAACAATAACCTCATCATCCATTCCCACTAGATTAATATGTGTATCTTGTTCTGGATCATTAGGCTGGGATGTTTCTGCATAATTTTCTTGAAAAGGAGGCCTAATATTCTGATTAGGTCCATCTTTACTAGTGTTTTGATTTTGGTTTTTTCTAAAGTTTGGGTTTCTAACTAGAGGTGCTTGTTGCTTATCCCATTAAGGTTTCCTCTCCATATTCTCTATTCTATCCATTAAATTTTCTATGCCTTTCTCTAAGCTATCTATTTTAATGTCAGAGGGTGAAGGCTCATCTTTAGTTGTTCCTCTTCTTTCATTCCTAACTCTAGCTCTTTTAGCTAATAAATTAGCTTCTACACTAACTGCTATGCTTTGCATTTCCTCTAAGGTTGGGGGGTTTCATTCCCTTAGATGTTATGCCATGTCTGTGTCAAAACCATAAGGAAATGTCATTGATGCTAAATTGGGGGGGTCTAAGGTTAACTAGAATTGCATTGTATATATTATTAAATCTAGTGTAGTGATCCTGTACAGTTTCATTAGGTCCCCTTCTAATATTTTCATATTCTGAAAGGATCTGTAAGGGGTTCTTTTTCTTCTCCCACCTATTTAAAAATTGTTGATAAAACACATCTAGAATATCAATACTATTAGGAGGTAACCCTCTAAACCATTTTCTAACATCACCAGCTAGAGTTTGAGCAAATAGTCTCATTTCAACATCACCTATATAAATTTCATGTAATTCCATGTAATTCATGGCTATAAGCTAGGAGGGGCTAATATGTGGGGTTGAGGTACTAGAAGATGATACAGTAGTGGAGGATGAACTACGACTAGTAAATGGTGAATGAGCAATGCTAGGATGGTAAGGGAGTGAGGGTATGAATGGTGGTGGGGAATGGACTTTAGAAGTTGAAGGGAATAATGTTGAACTAAGAGTAGTGGAAAATTGTTCAGAAAGCTCAGGGTTATTGGTTGTACTAAGCGATGATTGTGGTGAATTCAAAATTTACTCATCAATTGTTTTGTTGGTTTTTTGGACTTCAAGGTCTACAATAAACTCAGGATCTAGGACAGAATCGAAAATTTCACTTTCAGACTTTGATTTAAATAACAACAAATCAAATTGCTCATCAAAGAGAAGATCTTCTAAAAACAACCACTCATTAGGACATGAATTTTCTTTAACTAAAGGTATGTAACTAACTGATCTTTCTTATGTTTTGGATTTCCTTTAAATTAGGTTAGGATTATCAACAACTGGGGAGGGGTTTGGATCTGGGTTAGCCCTAGTATAATGAGTTCTCCTAGAAGCTAGAATTTCAAACTTTTTGATTGTTTTATGTGAGATTTTTTTTAAATAACTTCTAATAAATTATTTTAGAGGCTCAAAATCTAAATTTAAAAATTTCTTAAAGTTTTTATTAGGACTGAGGATTTGATTTCCCCGGTGGAGTTGCCAGTATGTTATCACTCAGAATTTTATCTAGAATTTATTAGAAGAAGGAAGCAACTGAGTTAACCACAAACCAATCATTTAAGTATAGGCTCTAGCCAGCCTATGACTCAAAGATGGCTCTTTCTATATAATTTAGCTTTGTTTTACTAGGATTTTAGGCTAGTTCTTATTGTTCATTGGGGAATTTAAGGTTGGGTGGTGGAATTCTTGGAATAGATGGATAGAGCAAGGTATTTAAGACATTGGGCTATGGATTCAACAAATGGATAGTAGAATTGGATCAATTCATTAAAGGGAACGTTCACGAGGCAGGCTATCAAAGTAAAGAGAAAATCTGTAGGTTGAATGGGTGAAATGATCTTAACAAGGGTGAGAGAGCACTTAAAAATACTCAGACCAGGATCAAAATGAAGAACAGGGGATAATCATGAACAAAGGGCAATTAATAATCCTTTGCCATAGATCACAAGGAATAACCTAAAATAAAGAGAAATCAAGAATTCCTTAACTTAGATTTGTGAAGAAAACATTCAATATGCATAACAGTCAAGACAAAGTGTAGTTAAGCAATTTCTAAAATATCATTCCATGTTATAGCATTCATATTTTTAGATATACAAATAAGATTATGGAAAACTTAAAGAAAAATAACATTAAACGTGAGAGAATACTTATTTGAACTTCGCTTTTTACAAGAATCCAGTTATTCCTTGATCTAGCTAGTTGATCTAGTCATTGACACAATAGAATTTCAGACTTAAGAACAAGAAGTCTATATAAATGCTTGTAATCCACCCTACATACTTTGAATGGTGACTTACATATACAAAAAAATATTACAAAATATCTCAAAATACCTCAAACTAACTTCAGATTAAATTCAAGAAATACAAATATCTTCCTACAAGAAGATAGAGACAGGTAATGAATTGTTTCATGATGTCCCTTTTTATTTGGTATCCCTGGCTGTTATGGTTGGATTTGTAGCCCTTTATGTTGTCTTACAGTTGTGGAGTTTTACGCTGAAGTCTTCTTTACTTTCATATTTCACCTGACACTCTTTGATCCTGATACTCTTTGAATCTGCTTCCATGTTTTCATCTGTTTACCTGGTTGCCTTCATTTTTACTGTGTGGTAACTTTTAGCTGTAAATTCATCACAGTAATTTGGGAAATTCCTCCCATATTTCAACATCAAGTAAGTGGATCTTAAGAATCCTCCTATATATTTCATTTGCTTCAGTATACTTGGAAAATTTGGGCTTGGTGAGGAATAAATGTTTGACCTCATGTTCTAGAAAAGACAAGTTTTCAAATGTGTCATATAACACTTTGCATGTTGGCAATGCTTTTATGGATGAAGAGTTGGCTTGTTCCTTGGTCAACTTTCTGAGTCTATCACTATAGTCCAACTATGTCATGAGTTGGTCGTTGATAACCATAGGACTGGGCAAACCATTTTCCATCAAAATCTGGAATTTAGGCATGAACCTATCAATGGTTATCTGCATATTGTGGTACTTTTCCTCTAAGTTAAGCATAAGGTTCATTTTTTAAAAGAGCTTCCTTATTTCCAAAATGGTCTCATTCCTATCTTCTATATTTATCTCACGGAGCTCATATCTATTCTTGCTATTGAGGAAGTGGGTGAGTCTATTTGCATCCTCAATCTTATCCCCCAATTCCTCCTTTACTTTCTAGATAGCTTCTGTAGCTACGTTTACTAACTTTGTTTGTTCAAAAATAACTTGGATTGATGGCTAAATATCATTGATAGAGTCAATGATATTGATCCACAACATTTCCTTGGTTTGTCCAAGCAGTTTCTCTAGTGTAAAATCCTTCTCTGGATTTTGATTCTCTCACCCATTCTCTGGGCCTTTTGTGCTTCTTCTTTTTGCTTCAGTTCGGCAAGTTTGTAGTTAGTTTCCAAACTTGCCACCTTTTCCTTTAATCTTTTCATCTCTGTAGCCTGGATAGACATTTATTCTATGGATTTAATCAATTATGTTGCTTTTTCTCCTTGTGCACCCATTGTTGTTGTAGATTCTATTGTTACTAGAAATGTTGTGGTAGGCAGAGCATTGGGTGCCAATGATGCTTCCAGTGTAGAAGGAACTACTGTAGATACTATTTGGGACACATCCTTGGAAGTTGTACCCCAGTCACTTTGCTTCGATTGAATTAAAGTGTCCAACTCCTTTTTTTTCTCCTTAAGTTGATCATTCAACTTCAGGACCAAGTGCTTCAACTCCTCATGTCTGGTTTGATTCTCTATGACTTCTAGAGTTTGAGGATGATGCAGTTGGGGTATTTTCAATTTCCTCTTAAGTGCAACAATATCATCATTTTTCTTCTTAATAAGATGCTTTTTAGCTTTCATATCCTTGGGATCGTGTCCCAATTCAATCACTAAGTCCTCTAAGGACTTGATCCTTGTATCCTTGGCCTGTGAGGAGGCCTTCTCTAACTATAATTGTGTTGAGATGTTGTTCAAAGAGTTTTGTAGCTGATGGGTAGCTATGGATTTACCTGTCAGGG
>APFE030568615.1:20326-47471 GCA_000404065.3 Pinus taeda
TTACTCCAATGTTACATTGTGCCTCAACATAGTGAGTGGATTCAGGTGCTTTACCTTTGTCTGTATCATCAATTTTACTTTTCTGTTGGTTTCTTCTCTGCTCAATTTGTCCCATGGTAGCTTGCATGTAGAGGCATCATGTGATCCATTTCTTTTGCAGCGAATACAATGTAAATATGCCTTTTCTCCTTGAGAATGTATGCCCCCCTGCCTATGAAATATCTTCCTCTTCCTCTTCGACCACCTGTTCCTCTTGTAGAATCTTGAGCAGGATTTCTTTATGAGTAAGGCACATAGCCTCTTCAGAAGATTCAGGGGCTGTCTTCTTTCCAAAAGCTTTCTCTCTTTCAGCAAACTTTTTCACAAGAGAGTCAAAGGTTATATCTTTGAGATTTCCATTTGCTTGCAATGACTCAAGATAATTGGAGTAAGTAGGATAAAGTTCCTTGAGAAAAGCGATAAGAGGAATATCCAATTCAACCTTAGTGGATTTGTTATCATGCATTATAGATTTTACTTTAGATGCAAGAGCAAGAGGATCATTATTTTGCAGTTCAAGAGTGAAGAGTTTAATCATGAGTTGGACAAGTTCAAGTGCAGAATGTGAGTCATAGAGTTCTTTCAGCTTTTGTAACGCTTCAAAGGTAGTTGAATGTGATGAAATATGGTGACTCACCTCTTGATTTACAGATGCTGCGATTAATGCATAAGCTTTTCTGTTCTTGTTTTCCCAAATGATGAGCTCTTTGTTTGAGGTAGGCTGTACTGGGTCATTGTCTCCTTCTTCGACACACACTCCTTTCCACAACTCATTGAAAATGAGGGTGTGTTTTATCATCTGGGACCATTTAGGATAGTTCTCCTTGCTAGTGAGAACTATTCCCACCATGGATATGATCGAATGCATTCTGTAAAAAAAATACTTATGCTAATATACAGTAAAATTGTACTCAAAGGGGCATTCTCAAAAGATTTCAAATCTCTTCGTCAATACCTCACGCTACAACTTTATGCAATATATTTTCTACAAACTTATTTTCTTCAAATCCCTCCAATGTTTGATAAAAGCATCCAGCATTTCATTCAAATATTATGTATTACATATCACTTCAATGTTTTAAATGTAATATATTTACATATTACATATTACTTCAATGCTTTAAATGTAATATATGCCCATTACATTTACATATTACATATGACATCAACGCTTTAAATGTAATATGCACCCATTAAATTTACATATTACATATGACATTACCATACAATGAAGCATGCAAGCGTGATTGGAGATGGCTCTTGGCTTTGATCAAGCGAGGTAGCTAATTGCGCGCCATTGGAAGAGGCCGAGGCCGTATAAATACATGTCTTTAGACTTTCATCCTACATCTTCTTAAGTACTGGTCCATTTCAATAAAAGTATTTAAAATAGCCGTGTGCTTCTCCCAATTGTGACTGTCTTCCAATGTTTGACCATCACGGATTTCCAAATCATCAAATCGAATGCTGCTCGTCTGGGGTTGAACACGTCTTTCTTCAATTCGGCTTCTGCGCAGTCAAGGAGACACAACGCAAGACCTCTGCTAGTCAAGGAGACACAACGCATCAGTTCCGTGATGGTAAGGGTAGGTAAGTTTGCACTTGGATGCACTAAGAGATCTAGGTCCTGTAAGTCAAGAGCTCGAACCCATGGATTCTGATTACGAATGCAGACTCCTGCTGGAAGAAGAGTGATCAAGCGGAGGCGAGCCAAGGGTTGTAAACGGTTGGTGCCTAAAACAAATCCTAATAGTGGAAAGGGAAGGGGAAGCGACGCCAAAAGAATACAAACGCAACAGAGTAACGTAGCAGCAGTCAATGGTGTAGGTAGGCTTGATAGAAAATGTCAGGCAACTGACACCAACGAATATATGGGCAGCGTACTGTATGGAGCAGGGCACAGGTAATGGAATATGGAGCAGAGCACAGGTAATGGAATATGGATCAAAGCGCAGGCAGTCAGTCAGAAAAGGGAGTTCCAAGGCACAAGAGCTAAAAAAGGAGTTGGCTCTGATACCATGTCAGGCCAGGCAGTAACTCCATTAGGCAGAAAAACTGATTCATTTATTCCATCAGGTATGTTATTGTTATATACAAATGGGTGTGACTGTTCAGTTCATCTCCTGATGACTGTTCACATTCCTAATTTAATTATTTACATGAATTCACCCAATCGTGAGGATTAGGTGTCAACAAGTGTTTGGATTCAAAATTAATAGTTGGTATTGGGCTTAATGTTGGAAGTAGGTTCAGTCTGAAAATATGATGAAAGGTGGCCTAAAGGTTTTGATGTTTTGAATCAGGTGGATCCAGTATGCAATATTATGAAACGTGGTCCATAGAGGCGTTGAGGGTTGGAGCCTTCGGTGAGGGAGTTAGAGCTTCCTTCCAATGGAAGCTAGTAGGTTATCCCTTCTAGTAGGAGCCAGTAAACGAGATTAGGGGTTGGAGCTCCCTTCTAGTGAGTGCTGGAGAATGAGAGAAGGTTATAACCTTTTTCAGGTGGGTTCCTACGTACTGATAAGAGTATGCGCTAGTAAAATATTGTAAGAAGCTTTCTTAATAATAAAAAAATAAGACAAAGATGAAGACACTGGTGGTTTTCTTCCACATTGGGTTTCCTCCTAAAATTCTAGTGTTCACATGTCTTGATATGTTTCTTGTGTGTTGTTGATCTATCTTCTCTTTACTGCTCATGGTTTCTGCTTAATGAATGAATAATGAAGTAATGATGCATTGATTAACGATGAACAATTAATGAAATAAATGATAAATTAGTTATTTGGATATACGTGGTTTGCATTTACCATAGTCGTGTACATACACTGGTTTCCTAAACGATAGTAGCCAACATAAATCATAATAAGAAATTGAAAATTTGAAGTGAGTTTTCTCCCATCCATAGGTATCATAGTAGGTACTTCAAATGAAACTTGATCGCTTAAAGGGAGATTCACAAGCTGGGTAGTCAAGAAGGAAAATTTTCTATTAAGCCAAGTTTGTTTAATGGAACTAACTTTGTATTTTGGAAAGTAAGAATGAGAGAATTTTTGTAGGCAATTGGAGTAGATTCCTGGGAAATTGTTGAAGGTGGATATCAATATCTAGCCTCTATTCCCGCATATACTTTAGGGAAGAAACAATATGAAACCAATGCAAAGGTTGCAAATGCCATCTTGGGAGGTTTGGCTGAGTCTAAATTCGTGAAAGTTATGCAATTTAATATCACAAAGGAAATGTGGGATAAACTTATCCAAAGTTATGAAAGTGGTACCAAGGTAAAAAATGCTAAAATTCAAATGTTTAGAATTTAGTATGAGACCCTTAAATGCATGATGACGAAAGAATTGTGGGATTTTTTCTGAGAGTAGACGAGACTACTAACTCAATGAAAAATCTCGGTGATGAAATTAAATGTGCTACTATTGTTGAAAATATTTTGAGATCACTAACTCCAAAGTTCGATTCCAAAGTCTCTTCCATTGAAGAAATGTAGGATTTGAAGTGTCTTACTCTTGAACAACTCCATGGGATATTGACAGCCTTTGAGATAAGAAAAGGGGGTCCATCATATATCAGATAAGTAATCTTCAAAGCCAATATTAAATGGAAATAAAAAGAAGAGATTAAAGAATTTTAGATGAGGAAGAAGCAAATTTCGTGAGAAAGTTGAAAGTGAGAACTGGTATATTCAAAGGTAAGCTTCCCTTTAAATGTTTTTCTTGTGGAAGAGTAGGTCATTATGCTGAAAAATTTCCTTATAAAGATAATCATAAGAAAGGGAAGAATGTTCCAAAGAGGAATGTTAGAAGGAGTTTTGAGAACAAGAAAAGTTTTTATTCTAATTAAGATAGTCAAAGCACATTTGATGATCAAGAAATTCCAGATTTAGATTCTAACAATTTTTATCAAGTACTTATGGCTCTTGAAGATTATTAAAGTGAATTAGATAGTTGTGAAGTAGATGACTTAATGAAAGCATTGGAAGAAAATTAAAAACTCAGGAATACAAACAAAGACCTGGAAACAAAAGAAATTAGTTTGATTAAGGAAATAAACGTGTTAAGAATGCAATTAAAATCAACCAATAGAAGAACATAGATCTTAAGAAAACAACTTCAAGAAAAGGAAAAACATTTTGAAACGTTAGAATCTAAAGTTATGACTCTAAAGGAAGACTATGAGAAAAAAAATGGGTAAAGGCATCTGAATCACTAGAGAGGATTATCAATGAACAAATATCTCCTCTAATCAAGACAAGTCTTGATCACATGGCTTCAGATCCACAGTGCAATAACAAGAACAACCCTCATGAGGTATTTCGAAAGGAAACTGAATTAAGTCAATCATCAGAAAGAAAACCTCCTAGATCAAAGTCAAGATCAGTCCCTAGGCATAAAGTTTGGCTTCGTGGATATTGTTTCTCCTGTATCTCATTTGAGCATAGGGCCACTGAATTTAGACCAAGCACTTGGAATGAAAGCGGAATATGGGATAATTTCCAACACATGATTAGAAATTGGAGGAAGAAGGAACATTAGTTAGAGACATAGGGAAGATTTTCCCTACTGCAGTCCATTTCTCTTAAAGCATACTTCTAACATTGATTGCAAAAGTGATGTGAGGTACATGACCTCATGAAGAGAAGGTGATTATTATCAGGTCCACAGGATGAGTGAAGAGTGATATCAGGGGGAGCTATGCACATTTATATGTTGATGTTGATTCCCTTTGTTGTTATGATATTCATTTAATGATTCTTATACTATTAACATTGAATTTTTGAAGCAATAGTGAACACCAACAAGTATGGTATGTTTAAGGGGAGCTTTTGTTATGAAAAGTTCAACATTTTGCTTTATGTACGTGATAACATGAAGGACAATCACGTATATAAACAATTTTTGATCTAGATAGTCGCATATGTTTCTTCGAGATGAAGAAATAGTGAGATAGAATCAGGGGGAGTTTTTGATATGATTCAATCAATTATTATTAGCTCTTGGTTGTGATATTGACTTGCTATAGCCTATTGATAATGCTTAGGAATGATATTTGGTTCATGATGGTTCATGAGTTGTTGCAAAATGTCATTTCTCCTATGGTTCTTTGATGGATTTGTTGATTGATGAGGTGGATATGATTAGATTTGATCATGAAGAGTTGGCATGGGTTCAGGGGGAGAATCTATTATGCTTCTAATAATGTATTATTGGCATTATGGTTTCTTGAGGATTTCTTGGTGAATGTTGGTTCATGATGAGTACATATCATTAGTGATGTATTGTTGATGCTGCTATTGGTGAAGATACATATGTTTCTATCATTATGTGATTAGTGATGATGAAGTCATGGATGATGCCTACATGTTGCTTAAGCTACATTTGGAAAAGTTGTTATGTTCATTATGATGTTGCGGATCAATTCTAGTTTACTCAATGATATATATGTTATGATCATTGAATATGTTGATTGATGATACTGCTAATCAATTATTTGCTTTTTGATGTTGAACATACTCTTGGTTCTCACATATGTTGTTGGTGTATGAAAAGAATATGTATATTTTGCTTATGTTGTTATGCTGCAATAGATTAAGATGTCTTAAATTTTAATGGATTGTGGATTTTCCCACAAATAGAAAGAGCATGTTGACCTTGATGATATGAGGTCAAGGGGATGAGTTGCTGAAAAAAAGTTATTGCACTATCTTATACTTCTACTTCAGTTCTTGTTGATGCTTGGAGTCATTGTATACCTGGTCACAGGTTGATGATATTATCTTACATGTTGATGATGAGGTTGTTCATGCTATTGTATATGTTGATGTGGTCAAAGGTTCATGTTGCAAGTTCCTATATGGTTTATGATGGTTGTTGATGACTATCATGGTCTTGTTACCTCACTATTGAGGTCTCCAGGTTTGGTTATAAATGTCATATATGTATCTTGATGTAAATTTCATGTAAATACCCATGTAAATCATTGTAAAATTCTGTAATGTATGGGCTATTGGGATCAAGTCACATAATGTATGAAATCCCATTATTTTGGGCACTTTATATAATGTTGTGTCAAATATGTGACCCCATTGTGTTGGGTGATTGATGTAATCTTGAGTCATTGGTAATAGGAAAGGTCATAGGTTCCAGCATATGCTTAGGGGGAGCATGGTTAGTGTGCAATTCTCATACTCAACATATCATACCTACAATTATCCTCTATACAAAGAGGGGAAGAAGTCTTCATTCAAAATTGGTCAATCCTTTGTCCTTGATGTCAAAGGGGGAGAGAAGTTTGGTGTTTGGAAAAGAATTCTTGGAGAAGCTTGGTAAGAAGTCTTGGTATTTGCAAGTGTTTACAGGTGATGAAAAAACACCAAAGTGGTTTCCATCATGTCCAAAGAGGAAGATTGTTGGAATTATGGCTAATGTGTTGTTCTTAATGGCAACCTACCTGATAGATATGTCAACATTGTTATATCATGATGGTCATGTAGATTGGAACACATGCTACATATGTGATGAACCAAGAAATGATAGTTCATAGGCAGATAAATGTTAGATATGAATTTTGAGAAAGTATACATGGATCCTATGCAGAAGGGTCATGTACATGCGCAGGTCCTATAAGAGAAAGTTTCGTACAGAATCTGCACGATGGTAATTTGAATACCAGGGGTCTTTACCATTGCATTGGCCCATAGTGATGGAAGGAAAAATGATTATTTGATCTCATCTAATAATACCAATGATATTGCTTTGGGTTTGGCCTAAGGTATTGGCTAAGGCTAAAGCGGCTAAGGCTAAAGCTATATAAGGATATGGAGATCAAGGTGTTAAGCATCCAAGTAATGTGTTATTCATGTGTGATATGATCTGAAATAGGTGTGCACCAGGGAGCAAAGATAATACTCAGATATGAGAGATATAAAGTGTGTTGACATATATGCTTGATTTATTAGCATGTTGAAAATGTCTAAGTAGCTAATAATGATATATTTGTGGTCATGATGATGTTGCGATCTAAATTAATTATTCAAAAGTATGTAGTGTTGAAAGTGAAGGTTGTAAAGTGTGAAGATTATGTTTACAACAAACATTTTTAGATCTGTACGCAAGTTTGTTTTCGGTTAGTCGCTTACATATGCGGATCTGCTAATGGGTAATTGCACATATATTCTACGAAGTGTTTTTAATATGTTGAGATATGTACACATGTGTTGTGTATGATAAGTGTGTACATATGCATATTTTCCTTGTGGAACTCACGTATAAAAACTAGGGTTTGAATTGATGATTGATGTTTACAATTGATGATGTTTGGTTTATTTGTTGATGTGTGTTGATGATGTCTCTATCATAATAATTTGTGATTGACAGTATTGATTGAGTTAAGTTTTTTATGGAATGGAATGTTGATTAGAAATGATGATACAATGTGGTTATCTGTAATTGGTTCAATGATCTATTGATTGAGTACATGATTTATTGGTTTTTTCAGTGTTACAATGATTCAAATTCAATTGTCAGCTATTTAATATCTATACGTAGGTCATATATAAGGGAAGTTTGTATATACACATGTATGATTCATAATAGTACCGTATACATTTTGATGTATGTCTGACTAGGGTTTGCAGGAACAACACTATGTTTTTGTGATGATGAACAATGTATGGTTTGGTATAATTGTGCATTGGTATATTTGTTATGGATTTGTTTAATATTATTGAAATGGTTGATTTAGATTCAATGATTGGTTTGATGGTAATGCAATGATTCACTTGGTTCAATATTTGGATTCATAATTATTACTTGGTATTGGGCTTAATGTGGGAAGTGGGTCCAGTCTAAAAAATATGATGAAAGGTGGCCTACAAGTTTTGATGTTTTGAGTCAGGTCTATCTGGCATGAAATATTATGAAACATGGTCCATAGAGGTGCTGAGGGTTGGAGTCTTCAGTGAGGGAGTAAGAGATTCCTTCCAGTAGTAGCTGGTAAATTAGTGCAAGGGGTAGGTGCTCCCTTTCGGTAGGAGCCAATAAATGAGATCAAGGGGTTGGGTCTCCCTTCCAGTGGGTGCTAGAGAATGAGAGAAGGTTGTAGCCTTCTACAGGTGGGTTTTTGTGTACTGGTAAGAGTTTGCACCAATACAAGATTGTAAGAAGTTTTATAATAATAAAAGAAGAAAAAAAGATGATGACAACGATGGTTTTCCCCTAAATTAAATATTTTTGTTCATGTGCGTTGATATGTTTCTTGTGTGTTGATAATCTATCTTCTCTTTATTGCTAATGGTTTTTTCTTAATGAATGGATAATGAAGTAATGATACACTGCTTATGGATGAGCATTTAATGAAATAAATGATAAATTAGTTATCTGGATATATGTGGTTTACATTTAGCATAGTCACGTACATATGCTGGTTTCCTGAATGACAATAGCGTACATAAATAAGAATAAGAAATTGAAAATTTGAAGTGAGTTTGAAATACTGATTCACACCCCCCGCCCCCCTCAGTGTTTTTTTAAATTTAGATAAAAATGGTACGTTCTATGCTTAGCACAATTACTTCAATGTACTTTTAAGCATCCCAATTAAAATTTCCAAATTAGTTTCCAATAAAAATCACATTAACCATAAATCACATTGACAGTTCTGCAGATAGAACATAAAATAAAAATGTTGAAGACAAGCCAAGATGAGAGGACACAAGATTTGGCAGATGCTAGGGAAAAAATCCAATGTGGGGAAAACCCTTTCATAAATTCTTCTTATTATATTCATCTAAGAGAGAGTAAAAAAGTCAAAATTGACTTGCCAAATCAAAGTCAAAATATCCCTATCAAATCTGTAGTAAACTACAGTCAAACTCGGCATGACCAAAAATTCAAAGATGGTCAATACAACAGTTAAACGTTCCACTTGAAGCTCGATCAAACCCAGTAAAAGTTCGGCCTTCCTTGCTAGTCAAAGTCAGCCCAGAGCAATCCTTCAAATTCCAGTCAAATTTGGTCAAAGGAGAGAGTCTACTATAATTTTCTATGGTCAAATTTGCAGTCAATCCTGAAGTCAACGATGGTCAAAGTGCCCAATTTTTCTCAATTTGTGTGCCTACAAATGTAGCCAAGAGAAATAAAAATAATCCTCCAAAAATTGCATCAAAGCTGGTCAAAGAGTCCCTAGTTAATGTTGGTCAAACTTGGTCAATTCCTAAAATTTTCGGCTCTGCAATTTTGCCCATAAATTCGAGCTCGTTGTGCCACATGTGTGTGAGAGAGAGAATGCCCAATAGCTGTACGAACTAATGAGAGAACAAGAGAAGAATGTGTGAGTGATGATGCTAAATGAGGTGAGAGGTCACTTGTATTTATACAAGTCGATGAGGGTGAAGTGACACGTCCATTAGGCTTCATGAGCCTAAATGATGATGTGGCTAACCTGAACACTTTGCACATGTGTGGGCATAAATTAAAAAACACACTTCTGCTTGTCCAAATTAGATTATCTTTATATCAATTTTGGTCCTATCGAAAAGAGGAATTTAATGCAATCATCATCTTCATCAAATGAGTAGTCCCAAGGTGGAATTTGTCCCTGGTTGTCAATTTTAACGCTCCCTCTCAACTAGGGATAATTACACCTGCCAATCCACCCATCATCATCGGTCATCATGCCATCCTTTCGTCATGTACCATATTTGTATCTCATCTCATATATTCTCTACTAAACATTGATATGAATAATGAAGGAAAATTGATTGAGAGTGAATCACAAGTCCTTACCCCTCTCCACTGACAAAAGCCAGTCCAGAGGTAGAACCTCAATTAGACTTGATATTAGATCAATTTTTTGAACACCATGCATCCTAGTCATAAGGATTACAATATTACATGATGCACCTATCAGTAGTTCTATGGTTCATAACCACTTTTCCCGACTCATTGGCCAGATGAGAGGTACTTCCCATGAGTCCTAGACTACATGGTTAGGATGTATGTTGGGGAATCAATAAGAGAAGATGAACCACTCATCCTAATCATATGCCATAGGAGAAGGTGAACCACTCATCCTATGCATATGTCAATTATAGGGGAAGGTGAACCACTCGCCCTACACACATGTGTCATCAATCATAGGGAAAAGTGAACTACTCACCCTACACACATGTCAACCATCATGGGGTATCATAGGGGAAGGTGAACCACTCACCTTGTACATAGATAACCAATAGGGGAAGGTGAACCACTCACCCTATGGTCACTCATGACTTCAAGAAGTACCCCAAGCCCATAGGGGCTCTTAGAGCTTAATGTCCAACTCAAGCGGGACCCTCATGGGAGGGTCTTTCCACGACTCCAAGTATCTCTCGGAAGGATAATAATTTGACATTCCCTAAGGGCTTCGTGAGGATGTCTGCGATCTGCTCATCAATCTTTATGTGTTGGAGCCTTATTTATCCCTACTGTACCATATCCCAGATGAAGTGGTACCTTATATCTATGTGCTTGGAGTGGTCGTGGAACACATGATTCTCTGAAAGACGAATCCCACTCTGGTTGTCATAGAAGATCATGGTGGTATCCAGAATGTGCTGAAATAGCTCACCAAAGACCATCCTCAACCAAACAACTTCACAACAGGTCATACTAGTTGCAATGTATTCGGCCTCGACGATGCTTAAAGAAACTGATTTCTACTTCTTTCTCATCCATGAAATCGAAGCAAACACTGATGAGAATCAACATCCTGATGTGCTCTTTCGATTCACCACACTGCAAGCCAAATCAACATCAACATATCAATGTAGCCTAAAATTCCCAACAATGTATCCCAGTCCAATGTGTGTGATGAGGCTTGACCATAAATTGACCCAATATACTCACAATGAAGCATATGTCTAGACAGGAGTTCACCAATAACATCAACCTCCCCCCCCCCCACAAGTTTTCTATATTCAGAAGGGTTTGCAAATTTGGGCCCAACAACAATTCCACATAGATTTTTGAAGTTGAGTTCCATCGGAGTAGATACAAACTTACAATCCACCATTCCACATTTCTCGAGTAGCTTCACAATGTATTTTCCTTAAGAAAGGAAAATCTCACCAGGATTTTTCCAGACCTCCAGGCCTAGGAAGTAGTGCATTAGACCTAGGTCCTTCTGTTAATCTAGGTTGTCATTGATGTCAATTTAGCATTGGCAAATATTCTTGACATGCCAGAGGATGACTATAACTCATGTTTGATAAATATGGCAAGACACCTTGATGATCTAGAAACTCTTGATGACTTATGTGACATACACATGATGATATGTCCTAACTCCAATGATCCTGATGAAGTTTGGAAGATTAGATGATGATGTGGAAGACCTCGTTTGATGGTTGGAAGACTACCTTGGAACTTTCCTAATGGTGCTGCACTATGACATATCACTGCACCACTATATGATGACATAGGATAATACACTCATTGCTAGATACTATCATGATGACATGGATGCCCTACATGATGACACTATGATCCAATGAAAAATCCATGCTATCCCAAAATCCATACTGTCCTAATCATCTTATGTAGTAAATAATTCAAGGACAGTCACAAATAGAAATAATTTTCACCACCTTAGAGGCATATCTTCACAATGATGCCCATACCATTTGAAAGAGGATTCTTTCCTCTTTCAAATGAACCATTACTCACCTCCAAACTCTTGGTGGTTAGTGAGAACTTGAATTTTTAAGATAAGAGATACATATTTATTTATTGAGCTGACTTGTATCCTAGCCTACTCATCTTGGATTTCTTGAAGGGTCATGTCCGTTCGTTTAGAATTGAACACTATATATCAGGCATCTGATTTCATTCTTCCATTATTCACTCAGTCATCAAGTACAGTACATCAAGGGATAAGTTCAAAACTCATGAACTCTAAGGAAGAACATAAACTTTGAAGAAAAGGAGGCACAAAACTAGAGTAGGGAATATATTTAAGGCCTAGTTTGGACGGTGAACATAAGTGTTACATCTCAATGCACTTAAATATTAACATATGTCGAAACTTCTTGATACTTTGGACAAAAGCTTAGGTTTTAGCTCGAATTGCTGTGATTTCAGTTGACTGTGGCTCATGTATTATTCAGACTATAAAACTCAGACTATGCAACGTGTTGGTCTCTCATACTAGGCAGGGAACAAAGGTACATAATACCTTGAATTGTAGAGAAGAGATATCAAAGTTTCTTACAACAAAAATACACATATTCTATAAGCACAAAAGCTCAAACTATGATAACATTATAGTGCTCAGGCTATTACAGAACCTCTGACCTATGGAGCCTATTACAATAGGTGTGAAATAAAACTTCGGACTGTCTGTGTTAAGGTATAGGTGCATTCTCCTTTGGAAATATCCTAGATAGAAGTGCACACAATGATGACTATGGACTAAGAAGTGTAGCAACGATGTCTATGGTGCGGTATGGTGCAGATTGGTGACATGAAGCATTCTTGAACTAACAACTTCAGTAAATCTTGGTGCAACAATGTTTACGTTGTCTTGAGCTAATATAATGATTGAAGTAGTGGAAAATTCATGGTGCAAACTTTGGTGAAGTATTGATTACTTTGGTGTAGTATTGATAAAGAAGTGAAGATGGTGTGGTATGGTGCAGATTGGTGAAATGAATTCATTCTTGAACTTGTGGCAAAGGAATCATAGAAGCTCCCATTAAAGGCTTGGTATTTTATGAAGTAGTTTCCTTATCAATATTGAAGAAGTTGACTTGTTCACTCTAGATAACTAGAGAAATTGTGAAAGCACTTGAAGAAGATTTTGGTGCAGACCTTCGGAGGTAACTTGAAGTAATAACTAGGGATAACCTTGGACGAGGTTTGAAGAAGGTGAAAAACTATTGTTAGAGTTGGTGCAGAACTTGGTGCAGTTCATTGAAGACACATTGAAGTGTTGTATTGAAGATCATATGCAGTGTTGATGTCATCATGAGGTAATTTAAAGAAATTGATTTGGGATGATGAAGAACAATGGTGACACCTTCTATATGACAAGGTTTTCATTGATGACGTAACATGAATACTATGATAAAATTGAAGATTGACAAGGATCTATGAAGAAGACTTTGGGAGCCATGATTTTCTATCAAACATATATAAAGAAATTACAACAATGCGTTGGAGCCCACAAGGTTGGTTCCCGGAAGGTTGGAGCCTTGAAAAGACAAGGTTGGTGCCTTGGAGGATAGTGTTGGAGCCCTAGAGGATCATAGTCATCAAGAAACTAGGCCAGAGCCTGAACTAGATATAGGGTTGGAGACCTAGAGGATCAGAGTCATCAAGAAACCATGTCAGAGCTTGAACTAGATATAGGGTTGGAGCCTTGGGGTTTGTGCCTCAGAATTGACAAAGTTGAAGCCTTGAAATTCCAATTCGATGCTTGGCATGTTACAAGTTGGAGCCTGGGAGATTGAAGATCGATGTCTTCACCTAGGGCTGTAGCCCTACATATATTTTACCTGATTTATTGAAGAAATTAATTAAATCATTTATTCTTATTGTTCATTTTGTGTTCTAAATATAAGTGATCCAACTGGTAAAAGTAACAATTGAAAAGAAATATCGATTCACCCCCCTCTCATTATTGCCAACAATTGGTATCAGAGCCAGTACCTTCACTCAAATCCTAACAACTTGAAGGTTGATCATTAGAACACAAATGGTGAAGCCAAGGAAGAAAGTCTCTAATCCTCATAAAGATGTGTCTCCCTCAACCACCGAAATTGAATTCAATCAATTTACGAAAGCTCCATTGTTCAATGGAAAATTTGATATATGGGAGGCAAGAATGAAGAATTTCTTAAAGACTCAAGGCATTGAAGTCTGGAAATCGGTGATTGCTGATAGCATGATGGATGGAGAATCCAAGGAACACAATACAAGAGCAATGAAAGCAATATTGAATGGGCTACCTAGTTCTATGAAGGCCAATTTTGAAAAATGTTCGTCAACAAAAGTCATATGGGATAAACTTCATGATCTTCACTCAAAAGGAGCATTGACAATGATCTCTAGTCAAGAAAATGATGGAACACAAGAAGGAAATCCAAAGCCCATTAAGGAAGCTGAAGATAAGAGTGGTAACATCAAGGCTAAAGAAGACCTAGAAGATGAAGAGAATTAAGAAGATTTTGAAGAATATCTCCTCACTAAACTTATGGCTGCCATAGAAGAGATTAACAATTTGAAAAACAAAAATGAGGAACTTAAGAAGGAAGTGCAAGTTGGTGACCAAGACAAGACAAGGAAGGAAGCTGAACTTGTCAAGCTTCAAGTACAAGAAAGAGATGAGGAGCTCGCAAATATTAAGGAATAATTTTATTAAAACAAGAGAAATCATCATGAAGAAGTCATATCCATGAAAAATCAATTGGATAAGGAAAAGAATCGGGAAGATACATTGTCAAGCCACCTTGAACAAAGGCACAAGAGCCTGAACAAACTTGAAGCAGAGATTGGTCAATACAAGGAAGACGTCTCCTCCCTTAGATCACAACTAGAAGAAGCAAGGAAACACGCACAGGGAGATAAGAAGGCCATGGAAGCATTGGCATTCATAGAAGGACAAGTTGATAAAATAGAAAAGGAGAGAAACACCATGACATGCCAACTAGATGAGAAGGATGATGACATCACCAAGTTAAGAGAATAAATAATCTCACTTAAAGCCCAATCATGTGAAGCAACCAAGATGAAGGGAGAAATGGAGATCATACCCTCAAAGAAGGATGAAGAATACATGAAAATGAAGGAATAAATTGTCTTTTCTAAAGAGGAAGTTGATTTGCTGAATAAGAACTTGATGAGTTCTCAAACCCTAGATGACATTCTAAGTCATCAAAGGTCTCCCCTTGATGAACCAGGCCTTGGCTATGCAGGTGAATCCTCAAGAAAGAAGGAAAATTCTTCAAAAAACAAGGGTGTGAGGAAGCCAGGAAGCAATGTTTATGCTCCCAGCAAAGGCAAGAGTCAAGTTGACGTGGAAGAAATCCTGCTCCAAGAAGAAATGCAGATGGTGTCAAGGATGCAAGAAGCAATGATTATCATCAAAGGATCCCAAGGCAAAAAGAATTCAGAAGTACATCAAGGAAACTTTCTCCTCCTAGGTACCAAAGTATATTTCTTGGTTATTTATATTCTTGTACAAACTTTGGGTACATGGAAAAAGATTGTAGGGCATATAAAAAAGACATATTTAATGGTTCCCATCAATCTTTGAGAAGCAATGTTGTAAGAAGTCATGAATTCTTATTCATGAACAACATAGAGTGCTTCAAGTGTCATAACATTGGACATATGACACATAATTGTAACTTAACTTGGGCCCCTACACAAGCTACAACCGTGTCAGAGAAGAAAGTTACACAAGTATGGAGAAGGAAGCAGATTGAATCCAAAAGTATCTTGAACACTCCAACCAACAACACTTGTTGTTGACCTGATGAAGTTATCCTTGATATTCCAAGTATTTGATGGGGAGACTCTACCAAAAGGAAGACCATGCATATAGTTAGGGGGAGCTTATGATGATTAAGCATTCTTGCAGAAGCCATCTATGAATGGGCCTTATAAAATCCTTGATGAGCTATATTGACAATCATTCTTTGATAGATCATTTCTCAGGAACACTCCATTCAAGAACTTGATCTCTTATATATCCAATGGATTGTTGTTGAAGATGTCTTCCACTTGATCACTAAGTAGGTAATCTTTCCTGATATAGTGGAGGTTGTGCAGACATGGGGAGTTTGTTCATCACATAAAGGAATTTAAGAACGTGTATCATGAACCACATTGCCAGAAAGAAGAGCACCATGATAGGGGGAGTAACATACCTATGAAGAACTACTATTCGTGAAGAAAAGAAGCAGCTTGATAGGGGGAGTATTTGGGCACCCCGTTTGCCATTGATGTCAAAGGGGTAGAGAATATTGGAAGGGAAAGAATATTTCCATCAATGACAAAGGGGGATATTGTTAATCTAGGTTGTCATTGATGTCAATTAGGCATTGGAAAATATTCTTGACATGCCAGAGGATGACTACAACTCATGTTTGATAAAGATGGCAAGACACCTTGATTATCTAGAAACTCTTGATGACTTATGTGACATACACATGATGACATGTCCTACCTTCGATGATCTTGATGAAGGTTGGAATATTAGATGATGGCGTGGAAGACCTAATTCGATGGCTAGAAGACTGACATGGAACTTTCCTAAGACATTTCACTATGACATATAACTGCACCACTACATGATGACACAGGATAATACACTCGTTGCTGGATACTATTATGATGACACTATGATACTATGAAAAAGCCATGCTATCCAAAAATCCATACTATCCTAATCATTTTTTGCACTAAATAATTCAAGGGTAGTTGCAAAGATAAATATTTTTCACCACCTTAGAGGAATCTCTTCATAATGATTTCCAAACCATCTAAAAGAGGATTATTTCATGTTTCCAATGAGCCATTACTCACTTCCAAACTCCTGGTGGTTAGTGAGAACTTTAAGTTTTAAGTTAAAAGATACATATTTATTATTGAGCCAACCTGTATCCTAGCCTACTCATGTCGGCCTGCTTGAAGGGTCATGTCTCTTTGTTTAGCATTGAAAAAAACTATATATTAGGCATCTAATTTCATTATTCCATTACTCACTCGGTCATCAAGTATAGTACAGAAAGGGATCAGTTCACAACTCATGAACTCTAAGGAAGAACATAAACTTTGAAGAAAAGGGGGCATGAAACTAGAGCAGGGAATATATTTAAGGCCTAATTTGGATTGTGAAAAAAAGTGATACATCTCGTTGCACTTAAAGATTAACAGTTGTGGAAACTTCTTGATACTTCAGACAAAAGCTCAGGTTTTAGATTGGATTGTTGTGATTTAAGTTGATTGTGGCTCGTGTATTATTCGGATTATAAAACTCAGACTATACAACGTGTTGGTCTCTCAGACTAGGAAGGAAATAGAGGTACACAATACCGCAGACTATAGAGAAGAGAGATCAGAGTTTTGTACAAAAGAAAGACATAGATCCTATAAGCACAAAAGCTCAAACTGTGATAACATTATATTGCTCAGAATATCATAGAACATTTGACCTTTGGAGCCTATTATAATTATTGTGAAATAAAACTTCAGACTGTATGTTTTAAGGCACAGGTGCATTCTCCTTCTGAAAGAACTTGGGAAATAAATGCACATAGTGATGGTTATGGACTAAGAAGTGTAGCAATGATGTCTATGGTGTGATATGGTGTAGATTGGTGTTATGAAGCATTATTGAACTAACAACTTTAGTAAATCTTGGTGAAGTAGTGTTTAAGTTGTCTTGAGCTATTCTAGTGATTGAAGCAGTGGAAAGTTATGGTACAAACTTTAGTGCAATATTGATAAAGAAGTGGAGATGGTGTGGCATGGTGCAGATTGGTGAAATGAATTCATTCCTAAAGTTGTGGCAAAGGAATCATAGAAGCTCCCATTAAAGGCTTTGTATTTTATGAAGCAATTTCCTTATCAATATTGAAGAAGTTGACTTGCTCACTCTAGATAACTAGAGCAATTGTGAAAGCACTTGAAGAAGCTTTTGATGCATACCTTTGGAGGTAACTTGAAGTAATATTTGGGGCTAACCTTGGAACATGTTTGAAGAAGGTGCAAAACTATTATTAGAGTTGGTGCAAAACTTGGTGCAGTTCATTGAAGACACATTGAAGTGTTGTATTGAAGATCATAATGCAATGTTGATGTCATCATGAGGTAATTTGAAGAAATTGATTTGGGATGATGAGGAGAAATGGTGACACCTTCTATATGAAAAGGTTGAAATTGATGACATAACATGAGTACTATGATAGAATTGAAGATTGACAAGGAGCCCTCAAGAAACCAGGTCTAAGCCTGAACCATATATTAGGGTTAGAGCCCTTGGGGTTAGCAGGTTGGAGCCTTGAAAGTCCAAGTTAGTGCTTGGCATATTCCAAGTTGGAGCCTGGGAGATTGAATATCAGTGCCTTCACCTAGGGATGCAGCCCTACATATATTGTACTTGATTTATTGAAGAAATTAATAAAATAATTTATTCTTGTTGTTCATTTTATGTTCTAAATATAAGTGATCTAACTGGTAAAAGTAACAATTGAAAAGAAATATTGATTCACCCCCCTCTCAGTATTTCCAGCATCATCATCTCAAACTCAGAAGCCAAGTCCCTCTTGCATTGATAAATGAGAGGGTCTGTGCTTGTCAGAAAGAGATCATCTACATAAAGGACAAAGATGAGAGGCATGTCCTTTTGAACCTTGAAGTATATTTTAGGATCAACATAACTCCTCATAAATCCTAGCTTCATAAGATAGCTATCAATCCTTTCATACTCAACCCATTATTGGATTTCTTCAACCTACATATTTGTGTCCTATCTTGTACTTTGAACCCCTGAGGTTTTTCCAGGTAGACTTCCTCCTTAAGCGAGCCATGCAAGAAAGTAGTCTTAACGTCCATTTGATGTAGGATCGATCCTTGAGTGGCAGCAAGAGAAATAATAGATCAAAAAGTTGTATATTGGGAAACTAGTGCAAATATCTTGTCATAGTGTACTCCTCCATTTTGAGAGAAGCCTTGAGCAATGTACCTGGTCTTGCATTTCTTAACACTCCCATCTGCTCCATGTTTAATTTTGTATAGCCATTTTTAGGTGACTGCAAACTTTTCCTTTGTTCTAGGCACCACATCCTAGACATATTTTTTCATGATAGATTCATACTCTTCATTCATCACATCCTTCCAGACTTGGTGCTTTACGACTTCTTCAAATGTACTTGGCTCAGTTTGAGCAAGAGTACTCATAGCAACTAAGCACCCTTGATACCTTTTTTGCTTCTTACTTTCATGAAATGTCCCTCTTGGAGCAATATGTCTTTCAACATCTTTGAGAGTATCTTTGAGCCACAAAGGTATTTTACTTGTCGTAGATGGATCATCAGGAGGTGTATCAATGGGATCCACCAGAATTTCAACATCAGGCATAAGTTCATCTGTTGAAGGTTCATCCTATTTTTTTGCAGCATCATCATTATATTCTCTTGGAATGGGGAGATCTTTGGTTTTCCCATGGGAAATGTCTTCATCAAAGGTTACATCATGGCTTATTTCTATGTCTCTTTGACCAGGCACATAGATTCTACATGCCTTTGAATTTTCACTGTAGCCCACAAATATATATTTCTTTCCATATGCTTCCAAATTGTTTCTTTTCTCTTTAGGCACATGAAAATACATAGGACAACCAAATATTATAAAATGAGAAACATCAGGTTTCTTACCAGTGAAAACTTCTTTGGGTGTCTTGAAATCCAGTGCTTGATGCGATCTCCTATTTTGAACATACACAACAATGCCGAAAACTTCTCCCCATAAGAAATTTGGTATACCTTGATCATGGAGCATGGAATGGGTGGCTTCCATGATTGTTTGATTCTTCCTTTCAACAACTTCCTTTTTCTTAGGAGTGTATGGAACAATTGTCTCCCTCTTAATGCCAGCCTCTCTACAAAAGTCATTGAATTCATTTGATTCATATTGGGTTCCATTTTCGGTCCTCAGTATCTTGATCTTCTTCCTTGTTTGATTCTCCACCAAGTATTTGAAAGAATGAAACCATTTGAACATTTAATTTGTCTTCTTCAAGAAAGAGATCCAAGATTTTACAAGAGAAGTCATCCAAAAAACTTGCATAGTATCAGTATCCTCCCAATGATTTTATGGGAAACATACTAGATAGGTCATAATGGACCAATTGAAGAATATTGGTAGTTTGGATTTCACTTGAAGGGAATGGCCCCCTTATGATTTTCCTAGCTGCAAAACCCTCGCAAACTCCTTCATGGTTCATGTTGAAATCGAGCATACCTATGACCATATTCCTTACCCTAGGTAAGGATTTGTGATGTAAGTGGGTGAACCTTTGGTGCCATAGCTCACAATGACGTGAAGAATCGAAAGTAAAGGCTCCCAAAGGACTTCCTCCAACTTAATAGAGAACATCAACCCTAAATCCAAGTGTGAATACATCTTTAGGGTTTCTTTGTACCCAGTGAAGTGCCTTGAGGCTCCAATATCAATCAACCAATGATCCAAAGTGTCCTTAGGAGAGGCAGTAGATAGAGCAAAAATAAGATAAATTTCCTTTTATTTTTCTACAACATTTCTTTCCTCATACCTGGAGGTTCTTGACCTTTTGGGAGGCCGACCATTTCCATATCGAGCAGTGTGAGAATTCCTTTTTCCTTTATTATTGAACTTGTTGTTTCTTTGATTTAAATTGCCTTTTTTTTCTGTTGTTTTCATCATCCCTTGGAGAGTTATTCTTGTGGGGACACTCTCTAGCATAGTGGCCAAACTTGTTACAATTGAAACACCTTCCTTTTCTTCCTTCTTTGAACCCCTGCTTGAATCCTTGAACCTGTCTCCTTGGAACAACATTATTTTTCTTCTTTGCAAGAGCAGACTAAGAAGTGGGCTCATTTCCATTTGAAGGCTTGTCTCTCTCCATCATTCTTGCCTCCTCTTGAGTGCATCTAGCCAATAGCTCATCGAAGCTAGGTATCATGTCATTGTTGAGAATGGTGGTGACAAATACATCCATGGTCTTGAAAGACCTCCAAGAACAATGAGAATGAGTTCCTTGTCAACATTAACTTCTACAATAAGTAACAAGTCATTCTTGATTTGGGTTATTCTCGTGAAGTACGATTAGATAGATTCCCCATTATCCATCTTGATATCCTTCATATTGCTTTTTAGCAAGAGGATTTGATTTTCATTGTTCACTTTGAACATCCCAACCAACTTATCATATATTTCCTTAGAAGTTACCAAATAAGAAATATAGGAAACCAAATGCTTTTGAATGGAGTCAATCAAAATTTTCTTAGCTTTGACCTCACCTTTTCTATACTTCGTCTTACTAGCAACTGGTGCATTTGAAGGAGGCTCTACCACTTTTCCTTGTACATAGTCCAATACTTCGTGCTCCTCCAAAGTTAGGTCCAAAGTCATTCCATGCATGATAGCTAGATTTGTCATTGATCTTGTCCTTAGTCTTGAAGTAAGATGAATAATCCATTGAAACTTGTCCAATAAACATTTCTTTGTGATTTCTTTTCTCTCAATTGCTTGGGCTTTGTCTTCACCTGGGCTTTGATACCATATTAAATTTAGATAAAAATTGTATGTTCTATGCTTACCACAATTAGTTCAATGTAATTTTAAGCAGCCCAATGAAAATTTCCAAATTAGTTTCCAATAACAATCACATTAATCGTAAATCACATTGACAGTAACTGTAGAACACAAAATAAAAATGTAGAAGACAAGCCAAGATGAGAGGAAACTAGATTTGGTAGATGCCATGGAAAAACCCCAATGCGGGGAAAACCATTTGATCAATTCTTCTTATTATTATATCAAATGTTCAACAAAGAGAGAGAGAGTACAAAAGTCAAAATTGACTTGTCAAATCAAAGTCAAAATAGCCATGTCAAATATGTAGTCAACTACAATCAAACTCAACCCTAACTAGAAAGTCAAATATGGTCAACACAACAGTCAAACAATCCCCTTGAAGCTCGGTCAAACCCAATCAAATTTGACCTTTCTTGCTAGTCAAATTCAGCGCAAAATAGTCCTTCAAAGTCTAGTCAAATTCGATCAAAGGAGAGAAAGTCTATTGTAATTTTCTACAATCAAAGTTGTAGTCAACCCTGAACTCAATTGTGGTGAAAGTGCCCAAATTTTCTCAATTTTTGTGCCTAGAAATGTGGCCTAGAGAAACATAAATAATCCTCCAAAAATCACAGGCAAAGTTGGTCAAAGAGTCCCTAGTCAACGTTAGTCAAACTTGGTCAACTCCTGAAATTTCTGACTCTGCAATTCTATCTAGAAATTCAACCTCCTTATGCCACACATTAGAGAGAGAGAATACCCAATAGTTGTACGAATCAATGAGAGAAGGAGAAAGAATAATGTGTGAATGATGATGCTAAATGAGGTGAGAGATCACTTGTATTTATATAGGTAGTTGAGGGTGAAGTGACATGTCCAATGGGCTTCATGAGCCCACATGATGATGTGGCCAACATAAACAATTTGCACATGTGTGGGTATAAATTCAAAAAAACTCTTCTTCTTGTCCAAATTAGATGATATTTACAATTTTTGTCCTCTCGAAAAGAGGAATTTAATGCAATCATCATCTCTATTAAATGAGTTGTCCCAAGGTGGAGTTTGGCCTTAGTTTCCAATTTTAACAATTTTTCCAACAATTGGTATCAGAGTAGATCCCTCAGAAGAAGCTTGATCTCTTAAAGGGAGATCCATCAAAATGGGTAGTAAAGAAGGTGCATTTTCTATTAAGCCACCTTTGTTTAATGGAACTAATTTTGTATTTTGGAAACTCAGAATGAAAGCATTTTTGCAGGCACTTGGAGAAAATGTTTGGGAAATTGTTGAACGTGGATATAAATATCCAACCTCTATTCCCATAGATATTGTAGGGAAGAAACAATATAAAACAAATGAAAAGGCTATAAATGCCATCATGGGAAGTATGGATGAGTCTAAATTCATGAAATTCATGCAACTAAACATTGCAAAGGCAATGTGGGATAAGCTTATCCAAAGTTATGAAGGTGACACCAAGGTAAAAAGTGCTAAACTTCAAACGTTTAGAATTCAATATGAGACCCTTAAAATGCATGAAGATGAAAGCATTACAAGATTTTTTCTTAGAGTAGATGAGATTGTTAGATCTTAGGCTTTTTTGATCCATAATATAGTAAGCATGTCTTTCGGATTAATCACATCAGTATTATTTGGTCGACGTTTCAAACCAGCTAATGTGGTTCATCCTCAGGACAAAGGTGAAAATGTCTATAGATCCTAATGAATAAATAACAAGGATGCATTAGAGTCCAAAATTAGCCGTTAAAAACTAGTCGTTAGGAAGTTAGTTATTTAATTATAAGTAATATATTTTTTTTTTAAATTCTAATCAAAGACTAGCTGTTACAAAATTAGCTATAATTATAATATACCAAATTATTTATTAATTTTTAAAATTATATATATATATATATATATAATATATATATATATATATATATTATATTATATATATATATATATATATATATATATATAATATATATATATATTATATATATAATATATATATAATAATGATTGATGATGATGATGATGATGATGGTTAACGTCCACTCAGACCAAATTGGTCTATCGGACCTACAATTTTCTTAATTTTTACTTGTCTAGCTCCTCGTCTTTCTTGGCGATATTGGTGTTGTAGCTTTCTTTCTTTTCTCTACGGTCTTCCAACTTCTTTTGTCTTGCATCTCCTTCATCTCTTCTGGTTCTTGGGACATTGGTGTCTTAGCTTCGCGATCTATAGTCGGAGAAGTTTGGTTTAGGATATCTGTTTTGCTGTTAAATGAAGATTTATTTTCTGCGGTATTCAAATCCTCATAACTGTTGATTTGTTGGGGCGGGCTTTCTCCTTGCTTGCTTTGAGAGTTGCTTTCTTCTTCCTTGATTTTTTGTGACTCAGAGTTTTCTCTAAAATATTCTTCTTTGATGACAGTGTAGTGTTATTTTTGTGCTCCTTCCCACCATGTGGATCTGTGGTGGCTTTTTCTAGCATAATTTTTCTCTGAGGCTTTTGGGCAATTTTTGGCTAGATGTCCCGTCTCAAAGCACGATCGACATCTGAAGAGGACACTTTCATAATCAAGCTTCTGGTTCCACACATAGTCTTTACTTGTTAGGTTTATTCCAGCTGGGAATCCGGCGCTGAAATCCATTTCCACACAGATGCGTGCATAGGTGGTTCTGGCATATTCCTCTGTTTCTGGGCACCTGCAGTAAAATTTCCCAATTGCATTTCCGATGGCTTTTAGCGAGGAGAGATTCCAGAGATGCAAAGGTAGGCTTGGCAATCTCACCCAAACTGGTGCTGAGGTTATCACTGCTGTAGGGGGATCGAATGATGGGTTCCATGGCTTCATGAATAGGCCTGATTTTTCCCAAAACCAAGGGCTGGAATCTAGAATACATTGTCTGCTTTCAGGATTTTCAAAATCTACTATAAAGAAACCTCTAGCACAGGGGTAGATATTAATTTCATTAGAAATGATAGGCTTCCATACCTCCGAGATCCAATTGTGGAGTTCTATCAGCCACGGCCAAAAACCATTGAACCGGCAAATTAGGGCACTTTCAGAGAACTTCAAAGCTTCATCGAGTGAGTCCTGGACCACTTGGATAGTGGGAACTGGGGCTTCACTTACGATATGGGCAGGAGATTTCCCTCCAGAAGCGGACGAGCCACCAGTGATTTTTGTGAAACTCGGAACCATATTTTATGCAGATCTGCACCAGATCTATCACACCACAGAGACCACACCACAGATCTATCACACCACAGAGATCGCACCGCAGATATAAAATAGTAACACATAAAACATAAAACAAATAAACAATATAGTAATAACATGAATTAAATAATGATAATGATTAGTATAATAGTGTTACAAATAGTACATCATAAAACAGAAAAGAAAAAAACAAACAATATAGTAATAATATGAATTGAATTAAAATTATTAGTATAGTAATAAAATAATTAAATAACGATAACATGAATTAAATAATAGTAATAACATGAATTAAATAATTATAATGATTAGTATAATAGTGTTACAATATAGTAAAACATAAAACCGACAATCAATATAGTAATAACATGAATTAAATAAATATAATGATTAGTATAGTAGTGTTACAAAAAAGCAAAATATAAAACATAAAACAAACAAACAATATAGTAATAACATGAATTAAATAATGATAATGTTTAGTGTAATAGAGTTACAAAATAGTGTTACAAAATATAAACACTTAAAACCTAAAACAAACAAACATTATAGTAATATCATGAATTAAATAATGATAATGATTAGTATAATAGTGTTACAAAATAGTAAAACATAAAACATAAAACAAACTAATAATATAGTAATAAAATTATTAATATAACAATAAGATGAATTGAATTTATTAATATAGTAATAACATAAATTTAAAATTATTAATACAGTAATAACATGAGTTAAATAATGATAATGATTACTATAATAGTGTTACAAAATAGTAAAACATAAAACAAACAAACAAACAATATAGTAATAACATGAATTAAATAATGATAATGATTAGTGTAATAGTGTTACATATAGTAAAACATAAAACAAACAAACAAACAAACAATATATTAATAACATGAACTAATAATTATAATGATTAGTATGATAGTCTTAAAAAATAGTGTTACAATATAATAAAACATAAAACATAAAACAAACACACAATATAGTAGTAACACGAATTAAATAATTATAAAGATTAGTATAATAATCTTAAAAAATAGTGTTAAAAAATAGTAAAACAAAAAACAAAAAACAAAAAAAATGATATAGTAAGAACATAAATTAAAATTATTAATATAGTAATAACATGAATTAAGTAATTATAATCATTAGTATAAGAGTGTTACAATATAGTAAAACATAAAACAGACAAACAAACAAACAATATAGTAATAACATGAATTAAAATTGTTAATATAGTAATAAGATGAATTAAAGAATGATAATGATTAGTGTAATAGGGTTTCAAAATAGTGTTACAAAATAGAAAAACATAAAACCTAAAACAAACAAACAATATAGTAATAGCATGAATCAACATTATTAATATAGTAATAACATGAATCAAAAGTATTAATATAGTAATAACATGAATTAGATAATGATAATAGTATAGTGTTACAAAATAGTAAAACATAAAACAAACAAACATTATAGTAACAACATGAGTTAAAATTATTAATATAGTAATAAAATGAATTAAAATTATTAATACAGTAATAAAACCACTTAAATAATGACAATGCTTAGTATAATAGTGTTACAAAATACTAAATCATAAAACATAAAACAAACAAAAAATATAGTATTGACATGAATTAAGATTATTAATACAGCAATAACATAAATTTAATAATGATAATGATTAGTATAATAGTGTTACAAAATAGTGTAACATAATAGTAAAACATAAAACAAGCAAACAAGTAAACAATATAATAGTAACATGAATTAAAATTATTAATATAGTAATAACATGAATTAAATAATTATAGTCATTAGTATAAGAGTGTTACAATATAGTAAAACAGACAAACAATATAGTAATAACATGAATTAAATAAAGATAATGATTAGTATAGTAGTGTTGCAAAATAGTAAAACAAAAAACCTAAAACAAACAAACAATATAGTAATAACATGAATTAAAATTGTTAATGTAGTAATAACGTGAATCAAAATTAGTAATATAGTAATAACATAAATTTAATAATGATAATGATTAGTATAATAGTGTTACAAAATAGTGTAACATAATAGTAAAACATAAAACACAAAACAAATAAACAATACAATAGTAACATGAAATAAAATTCTTAATATAGTAAAAACATGAATTAAATAATTATAATGATTAGTATAATAGTGTGACAAAATAGTGTAACATAATAGTAAAACATAAAACATAAAACAAACAAACAATAGAGTAGTAACATGAAATAAAATTATTAATATAGTAATAACATGAATTAAATAATTATAATAATTAGTATAATAGTCTTACAAAATAATGAAAAATAAAACAGAACTATTGTTACAATATAGTAAAACATAAAACATAAATAGTGTTACAAAATAGTAAAACGTAAAACATGAAAAGAAACAAACAATATAGTAATAACATGAATTGAAATTATTAATATAGCAATAATATGAATTAAATAATGATAACGACTAGTATAATAGTGTTAGAAAATAGTAAAACATAAAACATAAAGCAAA
>APFE030568615.1:51923-69449 GCA_000404065.3 Pinus taeda
CAGCTGGGAATCCGACGCTGAAATCCATTTCCACACAGATGCGTGCATAGGTGGTTCTGGCATATTCCTCTGTTTCTGGGCACCTGCAGTAAAATTTCCCAATTGCATTTCCGATGCCTTTTAGCGAGGAGAGATTCCAGAGATGCAGGGGTAGGCTTGGCAATCTCACCCAAACTGGTACTGAGGTTATCACTACTGTAGAGGGATCGAATGATGGGTTCCATGGCTTCATGAATAAGCCTGATTTTTCCCAAAACCAAGGGCCGGAATCTAGAATACATTGTCTTCTTTCAGGATTTTCAAAATCTACTATAAAGAAACCTCTAGCACAAGGGTAGATATTAATTTCATCAGAAATGATAGGCTTCCATACCTCGGAGATCCAATCGTGGAGTGCTATCAGTCGCGGCTAAAAACCATTAAACCGGCAAATTAGGGCACTTTCGGAGAACTTCAAAGCTTCATTGAGTGAGTCCTGGACCACTTGGATAGTGGGAGCTGGGGCTTCACTCACGATATGGGCAGGAGATTGCCCTCCAGAGACGGATGAGCCACCAGTTATTTTTGCGAAGCTAGTAGCCATATTTTACGCAGATCTGCACCAGATAGAAAATCAAACCGCAGATCTGGAGAGATAAGAACGTCCCACTCAACTACAGACACTGAAGAGATACGAGCCGCAGCTCAAACCGCAGATCTAATTGACACGAGCAAGAATTTGCAGATCTATACCGCAGATCAGATCCAACTCCCAAAAATTTGAATTTCCTTTCGCACTGTAAAAAATAAATAAAAAATAGATATATATATTACGTAGATGCAGATCTCCCAGGGCCGTGACCACGGTCAGCAACGCCAACACAGCCCCGTCACCGAAGCTCCGGTTGAAAACCACGAGCGGCTCGCTCCGGAAGAAGTACAGCACGTACCAGGCGATGGCTACGGCGAGGACCACGAGCAAAGAGAGGGGTTCACTCAGGAGGCTGCAGAGCGCAAGTGCCAGAAGGACGATTGCGTAATTGATGCGGAAGAAGACGAGGTGTCTGCGCAAGCGGTGGCTGCAGAGCGCAAGTGCCAGAAGGACGATTCATAACCCAAAATTATAATGATGCCAAATCATGAACCCGTTGCTACAATGTAAGATCAACCAGAACACTGATTGACAATCTCCAAGTACAAATATTGAATCACTTCTTTAAGCAGCAATCTTGATCCACTTGTAAAATAATGCGAGTAATGAGGGATAATATATGAGAAATCTGGTCACCGCGGTCCCACGAATCCGAAGATCTGAAGACCGCAGGAAGATCGAGGATCTGGATCAATGCCCTCCTGCGCAGTGGCCCTCCGAAGACCCGGAAGACCGAGGATCTGGATCAATGCCCTATAGATATATAATAATAATAATAATAATAACTCACTAAGAAATTATTTATTAATAATATTAAAATAAGACCATAGTCAAATAAAAAACTAATAACAAATATATAATTATTTATTTACTGTGTTGTTGTTGTTGGTTGTTATTTTAAACTAACCTAATTTCTATTTTATAAAATAAATAAATCATTTTTTATTTATACCTTAACTAACCTAATTTATATTTCATAAGTAAATGAATCATTAATTATATAAATACAACTAAAATATTTATTAATAATTAAAAAAAAAATAAATAAAATTTAAGATAAAAGAGCAGGAATCCAATTTTTACTCAATTTCCACCCATAATCCCTATTGAGATTGTTAGCATGCTTCTCAATATCAATAGCCTCTTTAGCTTCTGATGATGGAAATCATCAACCTTGACAATAGCCTTCACATCCTCAATACAAACATGGTGATTATATTTCTCTGCATGCTCTGGAAGAGATGAGGAGCGACATCGGTTGTGCTTGATGTCTGCAACATGCTCTTGGATTCTATGTTTAATACAACAATCAGTTTCCCCAATGTAGGGAACACCACATGAACATGGTATCTAGTAGACACCTTTCATGTCTTTGGTGTCAATAGGGTCTTTAAGAGATCTAAGAGAATTCCTAATGGTATTACGGGGCTTGAAAGTAGAGGAGATATTATTCTCCTTCAGAATATGGGAGATCTTGTCAGTAGTCCCCTGGATAAATGGGAGCTTCACTAATTAAAAATAATTATAATTTTAATTTATCCAGGGGACTACTGACAAAATTGCCCATATTCTAAAGAAGAATAATCTCTCCTTTACTTTCAAGCCCCTTAATACCATTAGGAATTATCTTAGATCCATTAAAGACCATATTGACCCAAAATACATGAAATGTGTCTACTCAATACCATGTTCATGTGGTGTTCCCTACATTGGGGAGACCCACCGCTCTATTAAACAAAGAATCCAAGAGCATGCTGCAGACATCAGGGACAACTGATCTCGCTCCTCAGCTCTTGCAGAGCATGCAGAGAAATATAATCACCATGTTTGCATTGAGGATGCGAAGGTTATTGCCAAGGTTGATCATTTCCATCATAGGGAGCTAAGAGATGCTATTGAGATTGAGAAGGATGCTAACAATCTCAATAGGGATGATGGGTGGAAATTGAGTAAAAGTTGGATTCCTACTCTTTTATCTTAATAATTTTGTTTTTTTTTTTTTAATTATTAGTAAATATTTTAGTTGTCTTTATATACTTAATGATTCATTTACTTATGAAATAGAAATTAGTTTTAGTTAATGTATAAATAAAAATGATTTATTTATTTATAAAATAGAACTAGGTTAATTTAAATAATAATAAAATAATAATAAATGATTATAATTTTTTATTAGCTTTTGATTTGACTATGGTATTATTTTAATATTATTAATAATGATTTCTTGGTGAGTTATATATATATATATATAGATATATATAATTTTAATAATTAATAAATAATTAGATATTTATAATTAACAACTAATTTTATAATAGCTAGTCTTTTGATTAGAATTTAAAAAAACAATATCTTAATTTATTAATTAAATAACTAATTTCCTAATGGCTAATTCTAGACTCTGATGCATCCTTGCTATTTATTCATTAGGATCTATAGAAATTTTCACCTTTATCCTAAGGATGAACCACATTAGCTGGTTCAAAACGTCAACCAAATAATACTGATGTGATTAATCCGAAAGACATGCTTACTAAGTACACAAGATTATTAACTCAATGAAAAATATTGGTGATGAAATAAAAGATGCTACTATTGTTGAAAATATTTTGAGATCACTAACTCCAAAGTTCAATTCCAAAATATCTGCCATTGAAGAAATATAGGATTTGAAGAGTCTTATTTGAAAAAACTCCATGGGATCTTGATAGCTTTTGAGTTGAGAAAATGGGGTACATCAGATATTAGAGAAGCAACCTTCAAAGCCACTCAGAAACAAAAAGAAAATAAAAATCTTAAAGATACCAGCTACATTTCAGATGAAGAAGAAACAAATTTTATTAGAAGGTTTCAAGTGGGAACTGGTAAATTCAAAGGTAAGCTTCCCTTTAAATATTTTCCTTGTGGAAGAGTAGGTCATTATGCTGCTAAATGTCCTTATAAAGATAATTATGAGAAAGGGAAATATGTTCCAAAGAGGAATCTTAGAAGAAGTTTTGATAACAAGAAAAGTTTTTATTCTATTTAAGATAGTTGAAGAACATATGATGATCAAGAAATTTCAGATTCAGATTCTAACAATTGTTATCACGTAATTATGGCTCTTAAAGGTCAATCAATTGAATAAGATAGCTGTGAAGTAGATGACTTAATGAAAACATTGGAAGAAAATGATAAATTCGAATGCAAACAAAGATATCAAACAAAATAAAGTAGTTTGATTAAGGAAATAAACATGTTAAGAATGGAATTGAAAGCATCCAATAGATGAACAAAGATATTAAGAAAACAACTTCAAGAAAAGGAAAATCATTGTGAAACATTAGAATCTGAAGTTATCACTCTAAAAGGAGACTATGAGAAAATCAATAAATGGGTAAAGGCCTCTGAATCACAAGGGAGGATTATCAATGAACAAAGATCTCCTCTAATAAAGAAAGGCATTGGTTACATGGCTTCAGATCCACAGTGCAATAACAAGAACAATCCTTATGAGGTGTTTCAAAAGGAAACTAAATTAAGTCACTCATCTAAAAGAAAATATCCTAGATCAAAGTCAAGATCAGTCCCTAGGCATAAATTTGTTGCAAAGTGTGCAACAAGAAATGTTAAAAATAGAAAATGCTAAAAATAGCACTGTTATAAATAGCCTGGCTATAAATAGCAGTTCAGCCATTGGTGATCTTAGCAACAATTGGTGAAAAGTGAAAGTGCTAAAAACATCTTTTCTAAAAATAGCATTTCGGGATCCCTTCTTATTTTGGTCATTCCCTAGACTAAACATAGGAAGTAAAATTCGAATTTGATATTAACAACAGTTTGTAAATTGATTAATTAATTCATCTTGAGTTAATTAGTTAAGGAAAATCAAACTTGAAGTCTAACTGAAGCAACAGTTTCTCCATTAATTGAGGAATTTAACCTTCAGTTAAAGAGATAAGGATGAGTTGTAATATTGAGTTCTAATCAGTTGACTTAGTTTAACTTAGTCAAGTCCAGTTAGATTAATTAAACAATTTGTTAAATTAATGACAGTTCAGTTAGTTAATGCTTGCATGCATGTATTTCAGATAACTGAGTATTCACTCATGGATAACTCATGCATGTCAGTTTAGTCAGAGACCTAGTTGAGATTAGATGGAGGGACAATATACTATCAGTTGCTAGGATATTCCTTGGTGAATATTCCTTGCATGCAGAAGGATTATTAGTCCTTATGGATTGTGTAGTTGGGCCTGAGGTTATAGTGAGTGTGATGAGGTCAATTCACACACTTGACATCATTGGACCCCAATCAAAACTGTGCAAGGAAATAGGAGGCTTAGAGGGCTTGAGGAAGATATATTCTATGTCTGTTGAGTCTGTGAGTTGTATTGTTTGATTACAGAGAGAGCAGGATAGCTTGAGAGCTGATTCTTTTTGTAACTTGAACAAGATTTCCACTTGTATGATAATACAGAGTTGGGGTTTTAGGTTGGTGCTTTCCCCAGTGATATATCTTTGTGTTTATGGTTGATTACTTCTCATTCTCAGTTATATCTATTCATGCTTGATGTTGCTCATGTTCGATTAAGCTTCCGCTAAATTGTTTGTAGAAGTAGATCAAGTGTTTTGCTTTAGTACATTGCATTACCAGGTGATTTACAGTGGGAATTTCTACATGGTATCAGAGAAAAGGTGATCTACACTAAGAATTTCTACATGGTATCAGAGCAAAGGTGATCTATGGTGGGAATATCTACATGGTATACAAGTAGGAGAAGTTCGAAGTTTGGTTTCTGAATATTGAATTGAGTTCTTATCACATCTATTTCACCGATGACGTTCAATGGTTTAAGACTTGAATATTCCCTTAATGGCAGTTCAAATTATATAGCTTGGAAGGATCGCATGGAGGCAGTATTGGAAGATAATGGTCTCAAGGACTTCATTTATCAAGAAGTCCAAAAGCCGACTGATGCTACTCAACTGGCGGAATGGTAAAAGTGTGTGGCTAGAGCAAGGAGAATCCTCTTGGAGGGAGTTCAAGATCACATTGTCTCGAGCCTCCATGGGAAGGAGACTCCGTTTTCAATGTGGAAAACATTGAAAGATCTTTATCAGAATAGCAGCAATTAGAGGAAGCTGGTGCTGAAAGACAAACTTCGAAAGATCAAGTATGAAAAGGGCGACACAATCTCTACATTCCTGAACAAGATCACCACCTGCAGGGATGAGCTTGTAAGTGTAGGGGTCGTGACAACTGATGACGACATGGTGAGTCTAGCACTCCTCGGTCTTCCGAAGCGCTGGCGTAGCTACTAGGACTTGGTTAATGGAAGAGAGAAACTGCCAGATTGGGAACGAATTTGGTCAGATCTGATCTAGGAGGAGATAAGGCGGAGCACCAGGGATGGATCTTCATCAAAACAAGATGATGAAGAAAATCTAGCTTTAGCGAGTAAATCTAAGAAAGGGAAAGGGAAGGCATCCCAATCCAAATCTTCTCATGGTGGGAAGAAGGATGACAAGTCGAAGGTGCGATGCTTTCACTGTCATGAAGTGGGCCATTATGCTATGAATTGTAAAGGGATCTGATGGTGATGCACTAGCTTCACAATTTGAGCTGGATTTCTCGCTTATCGCATGCATGGTTTCATCCATGGTGGGATGTGTTTGGTACATGGATAGTAGAGACTCTTTCCACATGTCAGGTGACAAGAATATTTTCAGTACATTGGAGGAGAAGGATCTCAAGATGTGGATCAAGATGGGCGATAATGGAAAGTACTGTGACTCAGGTGAAGGTACAGTTGTGTTGTAGAGGGAGCATGGTGCTCCTCTCACCCTATCTGCTGTTAAGTATGTACCAGGTTTGGAAAAGAATCTTGTGTATATTGCTATGCTAGAAGATAAAGGCTATGATGTAGTCTTTAATAAAGGAAAAGTTTTCCTGAGGCATATCGGCACCAGACAGACTAAGTGAATAGGGATTCGAGTAAAGAATCTCTACAAGCTGCAGGTAGATGACTATGTTGCACTGAGTTCCAAAGTAGAGGTGGTGTAAAGCTAAGATGTTGGTGAGCTATGGTGTAGAAGACTGGGCCACTTGCATCACAGGGCCTTGAAGATCATGCAACAAATTTCTACTGGCTTATCCAAGGGAAAACTGGAGCAAACAGATACATGCAAAGGTTGCACCCTGGGTAAGTATGCGAAAGCTTCCTTTCAGGATTGGGATAGTAGAGCTGGAGAAAACCTAGAGCGAGTTCACTCGGATGTATGTGGACCATTCTCTATAGCCTCCATCACTAAACAAAGGTACTATGTTATTTTTATTGATGATTTTTTTCGTAGATGTTGGATCTACTTCATGCAAAAGAAGGATCAGACCTTCTTGAGGTTTTGTGAGTTTAAAGCCTTGGCAGAGAAAGAGTCTGGAAACAAAGGTAAAGCCTTGTGTAGCGATAATGGTGGAGAGTATGTTTCCTAGCAGTTTAAGGACTTCTGCGCTATGGAAGGAATTAAAAGGGAACTGACGGCACCCCATAACCCATAATAGAATGGGGTGGCCGAAAGGAAGAACAAATCTATTGTGGGAGCAACTCGAGCGATGTTGCATGACCAAGGCCCACCACTTCATTTGTGAGCTGAGGCATGCAATACAACAATGTACCTTCAGAATAGAAGTCTCATCGTATCTTGGGGATGAAGACACCTATGGAGGATTTTTCAGGGAAGCGACTAGATGTGAGTCACTTCCGCATCTTTGGATCACCAGTTTTCTATCATGTGACAAAGATGCTTGGAAGAAGCTAGACCCAATAGTTAAGTTGGGGATACTTGTGGGGTACATAGATACACCCCACAACTATCGTGTGTTTTTGGCTGCCAGTCAGAGGATTGTAGTGCACAGGGATCTGAAGTTTGACGAGCAGAGAGTGTAATATCCTAATTTCAAATTACAGCAACCAGAGATAACCATGAAAATTAAAGACAGTAATGCATAAATTGAAATCTGCACCTACCTGAGCTGCTTGCTGACTTCCGATTCCGCTGCTGAACTGGTACTCCTTTGATTTAATTTCGAGATGGCCAATACCACCCGACCTGACGGAGCAACCTGGTTGCCCGATCCAGAGAAGCTCTCCACAGAGGCTCTCTGTCCCTCCGTGCCCAGAACTCAGATCACTCAAGGCTCTTCTGCTGTAAAATCTCTTCTCCCGGTTTCCTGCTAATGAGTCTTTCCTTTCTTCTCTTTGCCTCTCTTCTCCCGGGTCAGGCTTCGGCTATTTATTTACCGGCCTGGCGGTGGCCGCCCTCCCACTTGCAGCCACCGCCTCCCAAGCATTCATGTCACTCAGATATTTCTTCCCTCCTCTGCGCTTTGCAATCAATTTTCAGTTGGTTGGACTGAGGTATATTATATAGGTTCTTAGATCTTACGTAAAATTCCTTTTTATCATTTCCAAACAACTGTTATAAGGTTTAACTTATACCTATTATAACATTTCACTCATATATGTTATAAAGTTTAGACGATACATTTTTATAACTTTTCAATTATAACTGTTATAAAATTAGATGATATATATATTTGATAACATTTCTTTATATAAAATATAAAGTTTAATGATTTGCTTTATAATTTCATATTATAAAGTCTAATTATATGTTTTATAAAATTTAATGTATATATATATTATAAAGTTTTTAATGTTTAAGATTTTTATTAATGGGCTGTTACATACATTCCCCCTTCTGAAAACTTCGTCTTGAAGTTAGAGCTTTAGGGTGAAGGTTTTAATGGACATGACCTTTTCTATCCAGGTCCCCAAGCTATTCAAACTCATCCTATCCTCCCTAATCTCTTCCGCTCCCATCCTATCCGTCCTCTACTAGAGTATGCCATGGCGTCAATTTACTGACCTAACCATTCATACATAAGGGTAACAGCGTCGACTATACCGACCTGATTCCCAGTAGGCATCCGGCAGTCATCATCACACGTCTAGGGGAGCGTGACTCGCACAGTGCTCCCATGACTCCAGGTTCCGGAGGATAAACGGTGGGTAACACCTCCACCCCTCCAGTAGTATCAGGGCTACTACCCTATCATAGAATCACTTTGAGCTTTAACTGATCTGAGTTCTGTCTTCACGTGGCCATCTCGAAAATTGGATCAATTATCTGCAATCATAGTTTATCTGCCAGCGTACCTATAATCTTACACTGACCCAGCATTTGTAAAATGTGCATCAGCATATTCAAAATAACTTATGTATTATCTACATATAACAGAATTTTGTTTATTTTCTATGCATGTATTCTGACTTTTCCACAGGTGTACTCACTTCCTGTCTTTTATTTCAGTTGCTCGTTTTGATATGCATAAAATAAAACAGATTTATACTGTTTAATTTCTACTCGAAGTAAAATCATTTGACGGTCTTAACTTTACTTCAACATTTATAATTTAGTCATATAATCACACATATTGTTTTGGTATCCATGTACCAGCAGGAATTAAACACATATCATTTTGGTATCCACGTACCAGCAGGAACTTAAAACATATTATTTTGGTATCCATGTACCAGCAGGAATTTAAACATATTATTTTGGTATCCATGTACCAGCAGGAATTTAAACACATATTACGTCATAAGGTTTCATGTTTACACAAAATTATTCAAAATGTTTCTGAGTAGCAAGAGGTACGGGGATTTTAGCAGATAAAAAAAAACGTACCACATCATCTGAGACTAAGAGGTGAAAAAAAAAAATTAATATAGAAAAGGCATTTTATAAGATTATACATGCACACAACTAGCTTTTAAATTGGATAACTGATTTTCAATAACCCTAAAACCACTTAGCTTGCTAAAAGCTCCAGGTCAAAGACCAGATTGTTGGATCTACCATGACTGGACTGAATCAAAATACAAAGTAATGCCATCATTTTATCACTTTCAGAAACAGTAATGAAAAGCTTCAGAGACAATGTCAAGTAACTCAGACTTGACAACAAGTTGGCAAATCCAAAGAGTGGAGCCTTCAGTTCGATCTGGGAGTAGTGGCGCAAAACTCGCACGATAATCTAAGTAAAAAAAAATGCATAAAGTATTCAAAATTTCATAACGACTATGCATTTCATAACAAAACCATAATATTATATTGTAAGATGGGTCTTTTCTAGAATAGAAATGTCCAAATTTCAGTGTTATCCGAAAAACTCTCCACAATAATGAGCAACTGTGGAAATCTACACTCTCTTATTAAAATAGTTTAAAATCCAGCAGTTAACTCACCCTCAGACACTTCATGTTGCAGAAAGCAGAGCAAGAATGGGGATTAAAAAAAAAATGCCACTCAATGGCTTCAAAAACACCCAAAATATGCTGTTGGAGTCTAGATGTTGAGGCTCCTAAGTCTGCTACAGACTCAGCAAATACTCTCACGAACTCCCATATGAGAGCAGTCAGACCTGAGTCAGGTCTGACCCGAGTTTCAGCAAAAGAATTGAAAGTTGGAAAAAAAAGCGCAAGGGGGAAAAGAGTCCTGTTTTACTGTCCACAAAATATTACTTCCAAGTCAAACATATTCATTCAGGAAATTCAATCTCAAATCCCTGAAATCATTAAGAAACAGAAAACAAAACAAACTGGAAGTTATCGGTCTGCTGACTTCAGGTTGTTTTAGCCATCCCAGTATCAAAGCTCATACGGTATACCCCAATGAATCAGATAACTTTTGCACACACCCAATCTAACTGACCTCAGCCACTTGAGGGAATCATATTACCACTATTGCTTTCAAGACAACCATTTACTGAAACAGTACTAACAGATATCGTATATCTTTTGAGTATAGTCTGTATAATTTTGAAACTTTTCCAACATTTCCTGTGAACTCTCATCAGGGAAAATAGATATGACAGATATTCATATAGAGAGAACTTAGATCAACATCATGACATAACAATTAGTCTCTTAAATTAAGAAAATATCATCCTGTACAAAGGTAACTATTCCATATACCAAAATTGGCTCTGACTTTTAAGTTTTCACCTAAACTGAGAATCTTCCAAAGTTACCATGCAAGAGCATTAGTTGTAGAACGAAAACCCACACATGGAAATGCACTTCACAATCGAATAACTTAAACAAAACAAAAGTAACAGTTGTCATTCTCTATTGTTGTTCTGCACAAAAGTGGTTTTGAGGGGAATACCAAAGGAAGAAGGCTAAACACTATGTTTTTATCCCTTTCCAGTTTGCCATCAGCCAAATCAAGCCAGTCAATCTTTATCAAAATTGCAAGTTTGAATCAATAAAATTGTTGTTTTTAATGCAGAAATGGATTTGGCACCCTTTAACACTTCTACTGCAAACAGATTGTAAAAATTAACATCTGATATGTGCAATTCCATCAAAACCAAATGATTCTTACTGGATTTTGGGATAAAAATACTGGTTTCCCTTCTTGCTACTTTAAGCAGCCGAAAAAGGACCATTTCATAGCACATTTAGACTACAGCATAGTAAAGTCAAAGATTTCACTAAAGACAGAAATTTAGAAATGGTGCATAATCTGGATTCCTAGGGTGATAGATATCTCAGATGATAAAATGAGAAATACATTTTACTTTTCAGTCCATGAATATATGTTAATTTTCTTCCAATATCTCCTAAAATGGCAAATGAAATGCTACCAAAGTGGAGTTGACTTTTATGCCCCAAGCAAAGCCACTCCAACGTTAAACAATAGGCAACAGGTGCTATTGTTTCTCCAGCCAAAAGATCATATAACAGTTTTCTGAATGAAATGCCATTAATTCATTTAGAAATTGATTATACAGAAATATACTGGGAAGAAAGCAGTATCAAAATCCTATTGAGGGAAAAGAACTACTCCGTGATTCAAAAACTAATTCCCCAAGAGAAAAGCAAGAAAGGGCAGTTCTAAGGGAAAAACACAAAAGAAGACTCTATTAAATCTATGAGAAAAACATTGACAACAATACCCAAAGATATTTTATGTCTGCAACTTATGAACCCAAAAGAAAACATGTCTTCCTAAAAACATATAGAAAGGAAGAATATAGAAGCCTCCTTAGACATCGTGTGCTTGTAATGGATTGACAACATGATGAGAGACCATGAAACCCAAATCTATTTACATATGCATGGGTGTCTGCATATGTGGTTGTTTTGTGCATACCCCATAATTTGGGATTCAAACATGTGCATGCACAAACACCCACATATAAAAGAACAAAAGAGAAGGTAAAACCCTCGCATAAGGCTTAACACAGGTGTTCCTAAATAAGTTGGTAGCCATGTGATTTTCATGGAATATATTCTCACCTGTAACTTATTAGGTGAGAGAAAGGGAAAAAAAAAATAAAATACTGCTACACCAACAAACAAACAAAAATTCCTACAGCCTCCTAACTGTTTATAATTTGTTAATTGGGTTTATCTCAGGTGATTTGGAGTAATGATAGGGATCCTCCCTATCCAGAGGATTTGATTTAATTCTGGAAAGTAACATGATCCTTCCCTATCCAGATTTACTTCTGGAAAGAAACAAATGCATTGGCAATCATTTTCAGAAACAAGCAACATACATAGACAAAGCAACATTGTACAACTACATCAATATGCTTTCACTATACTCCTGCAAAACCACTGTCAGTCACATGTATACATGGCAGCCACACTAAAGTTCTGTCCATATGCACTAGCTGTGTCTCAGACACTAAACTCGGCCATAGTCACCTCTGGTCCCTGCAATAAAACACTATCAACATTGCAAACCTCTGTCCATACTCTGCCTTCAATCTCTGCATTGCATTGCACTAGCATATAATTCATCATCTGCTACAGGTATTCAACTCAGCATATACAAAGCTCATTACAAAGCACTGTGAGCAAAATAATGATCACAGCTACAGGTAGATACATCTAAAGGGTATATATTTATAACAAAACACCAACAATATCATAGGTATGACAACCACTGCAACAACATAATGTTAACCAATTAAATGCACGACATTGCACATTTCCTTTTTCCTCCATAGGATCAAAATGATGCTATAGGTATGCTCTCGGATCAACCTCAAATAGCTCAGGTCCCGACTCAACAAGTTTCCTTAGGATTGAAAGATGACCCCTAACTGTGCCTCTGATCAGACTTTGTAACTAGTCAATGTCTTGTCACCAATTAAAAAAAGGGTCTCAGATATGTCCTGCCACAGAGTCAAATTATCACAGAGGAATCGGAAATTATGTCATGAACATTCCACTGCAGAAACGTTAGATTCAATGCTACAGTCAGTCCGAATAAACCTCAATTTAGTGCCAAGTCAACCTCAGAAAACCAACGAAGATTTGCCTCAGAAATCCCTTGAACTCCCTTGAAATCCCGGAGTTTTGAGGTTGACAGAAATGGGAAATCTAGCTAAATAAATAACCTAGACTTTGTTACAAATCGAATCACAATAAAAAGAACTGAATCTTCCCTTTAATATTCAGGAGGAACCGCCAATTCCTTTCACTGGTGGCGTGACCAGAGGCTCGATATTAACTATATCAGAGACAATGCAAATTAGGGGAAAACCCTTAAATAAACTAATATAAAGTTAATCACACGGAAATAAAATATCAAAGTGATATCACTTAGATTGAATGCACTTAAAGGTATGTTCCCGAGGCATCCATCGTCAATACAAATTTGATCAGTTGGAGCCAGTGCCTTGGCATGTCTACAAATCATCTTGAAAAGCGTACAAATTTCTGAGCGAAACTCATAAGAGGAATAGGGAATTTCAAAATGACATTGCGGAAAATTTATAAACAATAACACTTACTGATTGCTAGAGGTGTCGATTTGAGCACAGGAAACCAATTCATGGCGAAGATTTAGCGTAACACTTGTATGATTAAGTTGAAGAAAGTTGACAAAACTCCTCAACTAAGTTTCAGGGACAAAGCAGCACTCTAAGCGATCAAGCAAAACTTTGAATGAACAAATGAAAGGCAATGATTTAATGAACCGTGTATAGAAAAGAACGATCACAAATCTGCCACCAACTATTAGAAACTTTGCCTCGAGTGGAGACGAGCTAGAGACATATACAAGAATGACTTTCCCTATGATCAGAGCATACAGAGGAGGACTAGACAGATTTTACCATTCACATTCTGTCATCTTGACATTTACTACTTTCATAGAGACGGTGATATGATATGAGGGTGAATAAATAATCTTAATATTTTGATTTCCCTTTGCAAACTGCTAGCATCTTTGGCCTATTTTCCTTAGCTGCAGCTCTATTAGGACTTATTTTTATCCCGAGACTGATCCTTGGCTCTTGCAGGGTTATAATTATCATCATTTTTTTTTTTTTAAAGGGTTTTAGTATTTCATATTTCCTGTTCTAGTTTTGTATTCTGTCTTAGATGTTCAAAACTTGTGAAGGGTTTTGATCATTATTGTAAGAAAGATGGTGAAAGGTCCAGTTTTTGGGCAAATTTTGAATGACTTTCTGTATAGGTTGCTATTCAAAGGCCCTCATTTAATTTCGTAATGGGGAGGCTCAGAATGTAAGTACCTCTATTAGGCATGCATGTTCCACCTGTAATTTGGGAAGTCCAGAGTGGTTGCTCATGAATTTTAGATAGTCATGGTCTATCTGTTTATGATTTGCTGCGGTGACTGAGCTCTCTATTCAAATCAACTTCATCATATTATGATCGCATGATTAATAATGCACTACAGATACTATCAATGTGACATTTATATATTATTGTTGTTGTATTTAAAAAAAAGAGCATCTACATTGAAATCAGAGATTACTATACAAAAGACCTGTAATAATATCTAGAGAAGTATTGGCGATATATGGAATTTAGAGAAGCTTTTAATGCTGTATGGACTTCTCATTTTATACTTTCTGGTAGGGTAAAATGATGAGGTTTTGTCACCATTCATAAATGCTGTTTTCTAAATATTCTTTACTACCAAGATAATGTAGGTTCTGGATAAAAATACCATAAATGCAACCTCCTCGTCACTAATGGATCCAAGATGTCATTTTTCATGGGATGACCGAATACTTGTGAACTAGCTAATCAAACCTATTTTTAGCAATACCATGGCCATGTGCTTGGAGGAGGATGGATAAGCTTGGTTGCTGGAATATTTTTAGCTCTCTTGACCAACCATGTTGGCTCCCTAATTTCGTTTCAAAAGTATTTCCAAAAAAATTCAACCAAAATTTTGAACATTTTAATGTTACACTATTCAATAGGAGAAATATGTGCAATTCCTTCCATGCACATGGCATATAAATTATTTCTAATTGAAAAACCTTGAAAAAAAGTTTACAGATCAAGGGTAAGATGAATTGATAGTTAATAAAATGTTATATAAGATTGTCTAGTTAATAAAATATTATATAAGTTTGTCAAAATTTCTGTGGATGCCTGCAGAAGGACCAGAAAATTGGTACGAGTATGTGTTTTACTACATGGAAATTTGTTTTAACAATATGGCATTGGGTGCATATATTTTTAATATGGTATAACCATAATACATATATGGTGTAAATAGATTGGACCACACTACATATATGATATGATCTTCACCAAAGTTTTAAACAAACTTTATAAATAGCCCGATGGTATATGGTTGACATCCCCGTGGCATCGACATACCCAATGTACCAACTTAGGAGTGGGACATTATAATTCGAACCCGACATTGAAATAACATTGCCACCCATGGCATTTGTTGTGAACCGTCACTATTGCATGTGACCAGACCTACTCCCGGTGGTTACGTCGACAGCCTTGACCACGGCAATACCTCCTCCTTACCTGCTCCCCGATGGTTCAATGGCATATCCATGGAAAGTGAACTGAGATGTATGTTGGCGGTTGGTAGTGTATACACTGCGCGCTGTTTATAATTTTAACATATGGTTTAATACATTAATCCGACGGGTTTAATATGTATATATATTAATTGCCACAACCTCCGTTTTAAACATTGTAACAAATATATGTTAATTCCCTGCCAATTTCTTTAGAGTAGTGCTGATAACATAACTTTGGTTTGGCGGGGCCACCGGATGTGGCGGGTTCCGCCAACTCTACCCCCACTTGCTATATCCATATCGCTGAAATTTTCCGTCCGACGTCTTTGATTCCTCACGTTTGCGCCGCGAAAATAAAATCGCTCGGAGCACATTCCATAGGCGAATTCGACCCGCAAATCCGAAGCAAACCACAAGCCTCCAAGCTCTTTAAATGGGGAAAGAACAAAATGCGGAACAAGAGATGGAACCTAGACCGTATTTAACTCAAAAACCGTCCCCTGAATCGCCAAATCACGGCGCAGCCGCCAATAATCGAAGCGCTTTGTTTCTGGCGACGAAATCCTCCATTAATTTTCCTGCGATTTTGCCGGAATGCCGAGTTCCCCTTCTTCCATGCGCCAAGGTGAACATGGCCATGAATGCACACACATACAGGGACATGTCACATATCATAGCATCGCATTCACCTTCCAAGACTTATAATTACGAATTAACCCCAATATAATAAGGAATTCATGAATATTTAACGAACCGGGGCACTGGCCCCCTTTTTATTTCCTTCCGAAAATAACAAAATATTCGATGCTAAAGCGGGAGGGTTGAAGGGCTTTGCGTGTGCTATTTATGGGGATGAATAAAAAGGCGAGGACACGGAACTGGCTACGACCCTTATAACGTTGTTCCCATGGTTTGACTGACATTTCCAGTGCCGTCAATACACGCACAGTCTTTCTTTTCATAATTTCTCATTTCCTCTCTATCAGGTAGAGTGTTAGATGGTAACTTCGCTCAAATTATGCCATGGTCCTGCGAACCTCAAGATCCATTGTATATAAAGCTAAATTGGTTTAAACTCTAAACAATGGCTGGAAATTAACAGAACAACACAACAACTCTGCCCAAATCGAATCACGCTTAAAATTCTCTAATCGTTTCAGTTAATTGCAGCATACAGGAGCGTAGGCTTGGGAGGTCCGAAGGTTTGAACAGGGCTCTGATACCATGTGTAATATCCTAATTTCAAATTACAGCAACCAGAGATAACCATGAAAATTAAAGACAGTAATGCATAAATTGAAATCTGCACCTACCTGAGCTGCTTGCTGACTTCCGATTCCGCTGCTGAACTGGTACTCCTTTGATTTAATTTCGAGATGGCCAATACCACCCGACCTGACAGAGCAACCTGGTTGCCCGATCCAGAGAAGCTCTCCACAGAGGCTCTCTGTCCCTCCGTGCCCAGAACTCAGATCACTCAAGGCTCTTCTGCTGTAAAATCTCTTCTCCCGGTTTCCTGCTAATGAGTCTTTCCTTTCTTCTCTCTGCCTCCCTTCTCCCGGGTCAGGCTTCGGCTATTTATTTACCGGCTTGGCGGTGGCCGCCCTCCCACTTGCAGCCACCGCCTCCCAAGCATTCATGTCACTTAGATATTTCTTCCCTCCTTTGCGCTTTGCACTCAATTTTCAGCTGGTTGGACTGAGGTATATTATATAGGTTCTTAGATCTTACGTAAAATTCCTTTTTATCATTTCCAAACAACTGTTATAAGGTTTAACTTATACCTTTTATAACATTTCACTCATATATGTTATAAAGTTTAGACGATACATTTTTATAACTTTTCAATTATCACTGTTATAAAATTAGATGATATATATATTTGATAACATTTCTTTATATAAAATATAAAGTTTAATGATTTGCTTTATAATTTCATATTATAAAGTCTAATTATATGTTTTATAAAATTTAATGTATATATATATTATAAAGTTTTTAATGTTTAAGACTTTTATTAATGGGCTGT
>APFE030568615.1:70336-81093 GCA_000404065.3 Pinus taeda
TACCCAACCTCTTAGATGAGACCTTGCTACAGGAGCCCCGATATGGAGTAGCAGGAACTGATTGATTGGGTAGAGACAGATGCAGATGGAGCGGCAGAGAGAGCGACAGTGCAGGGAATCCCAAGACAACGCATAGCTAGCAGGCTGCAACAATGCGGGAGGCACAAGTGTTTTGCACAGTCCTAGGTGGCACAGAGAGGTGTGCAATGGTGCGAGATGCATGGAGATGTTGCAGTGGCGCAGATTTCAAAGAGAGAGCACTTGTCAGCAGCGGGTAGAGCTTCAGCATCAGAGTATGTTCCTAGCCCAACAGAGTGGTCAGTTGGGAGTGATTTTGTTCCAAGTGTTCTTGGAGCAAGTGGACTGGGTAGATGTGTTGCATGTAGAACATTCCAGAGTTACAGGATCGGGTTCGAGAGAAAGCCTTTCTTGTTGCGAGGGAGTGTTGAAAAATGTGCAATAAGAAATGTTAAATTTAAAATGTGCTAAAAATAGACCTGCTAAAATTAGCATGTCTAAAAATAGCAATTGGCCAGTGAGGTCATTGGCCACATTGGGTGAGAGGTGAAACTGCTAAAAATAGAAAGTTCTAAAAATAGCATTTCTGGGTCCCTTCCTATTTATAGTAGTCCCTAGTTCATCTATAGGAAGTAAAACTAATATTGGTCTTAACAATAGTTGGAAATATTAATTAATTAATTCAGTTGAGTTAATTAGTTAAGGAAATTCGAATTTTAAGTCTTTGTGAGCATGCACATGAGTTGTCCCACTGATTGAGGAATTTATCCTTAATTTCCTCCACTGATTGAGGGAATGAGTATGAGTTCTATAATGAGAGAATCAATTGACTTAGTTCTAACTAGTCAAGTCCAATTAGATTATTTTAACACATTTAAATAGGACAATTAAAAATAATCTAAATAATCTGTTGGGTAAGCATCTCACACATCTCTATATATTTGAGAAATAAGACCAGTCTTTCAACATTTCTCACACATCCTGAAGATGAACCACTATTGCTGGTTCAAAATGTCGATCAAAAAAAGAATTTGAATGCGATGGAACCGGAAGTAAATCTACATAGTCAAGTCCAATTAGATTATTTTAACAAGTTATTAAAATAATAAAATATAGTTTGTTAATGCTTGCATGCATGTGACAACTATTATTTTAGATAACTGAGGATTCACTCATGGATAATTGTTGCATGTTAGTTCTATCAGAGACCCAATTGAGATCAGATGTGGGACAGTGTACTATCAGATGCTTGACTATTGCTAGTACGTATTTTTTGCATGATTGAGGAACTAGTGTCCTCAAAGATTGCGTAGTTGGACCATAGGTTGACTTGGTATGTTTGGAATTAATTGCATACTTTTGCTATTATTTCCTAAGGAAACTACGCAAAGAAATAGGGATTGGACCATAAGTAAAGCCTTTATATATAGGGCTTGGTTGGTTCATGAGACATATCTTCATATCTTCATAGGTCATTGAGAACTGAATAGCATGAGAGCTAATTCTTTTTGTATTGTGAAGAGGATTTCCACTTGATTGATAATACATGGTTGGGGTTTTATGCTGGTGCATTCCCTTGGATATATCTTGTGTTATGTGTGATTATTTCTCTTGATCAGTTATGCATGTTTCTACTTGATGTTGCTCATGAATTCAATTATGTTTCCACTTAATGTTTTGTAGAAGTAGAACAAGTATTATGCTTTAGGACATTACATATATCGGTTTGTTCTACAGGTGAAATTTCTACATGGTATCAAAGCTAGCTGATTTGTAGAAAAATTCTACACTTAATGCCTTCCTTCCAGTGGATCATTTCCCATTAAATTCAACTCATTACTCTGTGAACAATATCTAGAGTCGTTTTTTCACCACCTTAGGGTTTGCAGTCATCAATGGAAGACTCCTTCACTATCGATAGTGAGAATACATCAATTGTCCTTATTGATATATTCTCTCAAGTTGTCTAATTCAACACATTTATTTGCACTTGTTAGACTGTACTCGGGTACCTTGACTCTCATCATCATTATTTGTGAGTTTCCTTGCGTTTGTTAATGGTATACATCAATGACCATAATCAAATGACTTCTCACATGGTTGACTTTAGCTCATTTATTCCCATAGTGTAGAAATGTACCATCTGTGGCCAGTGAAGACCTTAGGTTGTGTCAACGCCTTGGTTCACTTGTCACCTCCTTCCATTTTTTGCCAGTGTTACTAGCCACCCTTATATGTTTTAGTTCATCATAACAACATCTTGTATGTTGACACCTGAGTTTATGCAGTACCACTATTCCACCTATATGACTTGGTACTATTATGAGGATTAGTTATGCAACATCAGTGATCGCACATTCTTCAAGCGCCATTGATCAAATTTTCTTTTATATGTGATATTGAGACATAGCTCCATTGTGTTCCTTTGCAGCCATGATCAGGTGATCCACTATGTATTCTTCAGTCTTCTCTATACACTTATGTATACATGTTGGATTTGTTCTATACTTGATCGGGAAACATGCTTTACTATCTTTGAGCATGGGTATGCCTACCTTTGACATGAGTCTTCTTTCTATCGCCTTCTATAGGTATTCAGTGGGCTGGAATCTGGTGATCTCCTCTTAGGTCCTCAAATGATCTCTCTTTATACTGAATACATTTCAGCCATCATGTACCCCTTATGACCTCATATATTAGGTGGCATATGTTATAACATCATTCAACACTCATGTAGTTTTGATGCTCTGGTATGACCTTAGGAATCCCTTTCCCATACAAACTTGATCATTTATTAAAAAACAATATTTTGAATTCCATACACGACTCTGCCCTTTAAAAGGTACGTACACACATGGGTACCATAATACATAACCCACATATATTACTTAAAATATGAAAAATAAAATAATATCCTATTTTTTGGGCGGGGTTTACGAGTTTCACTGAAAGCCCACTTACAGGAGCCCATGGCCTAACTGAATCAACTGATTTTTGGTGGTATTTATACAGCTCATGGGAAGGCCTAATCACATCAAGGACATAAGATATCGACATTGTAGTCTTTTTTGTCCCCAGATCAAGTCTGATTTTCCCTGTGCCTCTTGCACTTCGAGTCATAGGAAACCCTTGTTTCCTTGCATAAATGATCATCCTTCATTATATGGCATCCTTTTGTACATGTTTGAGAGGTGATCTTTGAGGTTTGGGCTGAACGAATCTAGAGGAAGATTTCGTTGGTGTTGTGGTTGGATCAGGTTGTATCTTTCCACTACTCTTTGCTCATATCAATAAAGAAGTCTGTCTAGTTTATGATATGTTATGATCTCATGTTTTTGTGATTCATGTGTAATATTTCATGATTTATATGTTTATGTTTGATGATGTAACATGTTTATTATGCACGCAATTTGAACTACTTGCTATGTATATGCTTCTCTAAATTGTATTGCAGGTCTGCTCACTTGGGAGGAAGCAGAGGGTTTGGACCCTGTGAGATCGACATCAAATGTAGGACCTACAGGTACTCCTCTCAAACCTAGCTTTGGTAGTTTATATAGTTTTCTTGCTTGAACGTATGCTTCTTATTGATTTTCTGCCTTTGATCTATTGAGGTTTTCAGCCCTAATCTTAGGGAAGTTTTTCCCACCAACAATAAAATTTCTTGTATTAGACTGAAATATTTTAGTATGTAGATTTATTTCCTTAGATCTCAGATTTATTAGTATTAACTTTTGCTGAAATTTATGAAAATAATTAAAAACAAAAATGAAAGAACAAAAATATGAACACACCATCCACACAAATGAACACAAGATGTATCCTAGGAAACTCGTTACAGTAAGAAAAACAAGCTAGAAGGTGAGGCATATTCTCTTCAATTAGGAAAATGAAAATATAAATAGACACTCACTATAGAGTTACCTTTGACATTGTTTCCTAAATGGATACTATAAAATCTCCCTTCTCCTCTATTATGCTTTCAAATCCACTCCTATTTTGCTCAACTATGGAACAAGTATAATGTGTAATGCTAAAATAATGCAATCCCCTCTCTTCCTAGCAACGTAGTATTTCACATACATTAGTAGTCTTCTAGAGTTACCATTTTTGCATCCTCGATCTTCAATTAGGGATAATGTTTTGAACCTTCTAGACCTTCCACACATGGCTAACCCCACGTGAGAGTTATGGGGTTGACTGACATCCACTTGGTATTGGACCTTCTAAAATCTCCCTAAAATTCTACACATGACTAGCCCCACATGAGACTTATGGGGCTAACGTGCCATCCACTTGGTACTTGTTTTTGGCAGGACTCATAACTTCCATATACAAGCTTCGATTGAGGTGATTTTTGCACTATTGGAAATACTTTACTGCATAGAATAACATTGAGGGAATGGGAGCTATGCTCACAAAGATTTGAGCACAAAAAGTGTCATTTGGTGCCTCAAAATAGCTTGGAAGGTTTCAGAACCCAAATTTCCAAATGGGGACCTGCCACTAAAATGGGTCATACAAATTGATTCCTTCAATTTGCCCTCCCAAAAAGTAAAAAGACAGGTGACATATTAATAACCCATTCCAAATCACTCACACTTAATTTTTCTCCAACCCTAGCACTCAATCAATATGCATAACAAAACCATAAACCATTTATGGTTTTCCAATTCTAGATGTTATGAATTTGCCAACTTTGTAGCATTCATTGCCTACTAATATTTTGCATCTATTCCCTACCACTGCTTAGTAGTTGTTTATGTTATTGCAATAATTTACTCCCTACTATAGCTCTATATTTATTCCCTACCACTACTCAATAGTTATTCCTAGTTATAACTTTACATTTATTCCCCATTCCACTACAAAATTTCAAGGTATATGACACACGAGTCCCAACATAGAAAATTGTCTCTTTGTGCAATGTAGTACAACCTAAAAGAAGTTTCTTACAACCCAAGATTTGTGAAGGTTGTTATTACTTCTTGGTCAATAGTTTCCAATAATCTATATAAATTACTCAATCCCAATGAAGCCAACACCTACTGTTTAAAAAACAATTAACAACTAATGATCTAACTAGGTAACATGACTTATATATTTGACTAAGATTAAATTGTCATTTCTATTTTTTTAACAATAATAGAAATTGTTTGTTTTCCAATTAAACATCAAAATTGCATTATTTAAAAGAAAATAATAGTTTTTTTGTTTGCTAAATTATATGAATCCCCAAATGACTCCACCCTTAAAGAATTTACCTAAAAATATATAAACCTTTTGTTTGCTAAATTAAATGAATAATGAAATAATTTACAAATTATTTTTAAATTAAAAAATACATACACTAATATTAGTTTTATATATATAATAAATTTAAATAATACAATGTACTAAATTTGTTTTGACACCCTTTTATAACTTCATCCCATCATTCTCCATTTTACAACTTTATTTATAATATTGTTGTTTTTGTGTTATTAATTAGAATTTCCATTTGGATTGTTTCTTTTTAGTGTTATTTAATTTTTATATTTTGAATATTTTTTTAAAATTTGTTAATACAAAATTTTGTTAGATTGTAATTTTTGTATTTAAAATTTATATTTGAATGTATAAATAGATTTAATTTGAAATTTCAATTTAAATTTGTGATTTTAACAAATTTCTATCAAATTTTAAACAAGATTGGCAGAAAACACTGACATATAGAAGAGTAAATCTACAATTCAAAAACTTTTGTGAAAAAAATAATTATGTTTAAGAATTTCAGAATTATGTTTTATTCTTAAAAAAAATGTAATCTACCCATTCTTAAACATAATATTGTTTTCCCTTATAAGATTTAGATACCATCTAGTTTTTTAGAAAAATTACATTGAGAAAAAATGTCTCCTGAAATTGTCTTTCCACTTTTAGTTTTGATGTGACTTCACTACCGCTTCCATCTTTCTTGTTAGTCTACTCTATTCAGGAGTTACTGTCGAAGAACATCCTCGTGGGCGACGTCAGTGAGATGGGAAGCAGTGTTTTCCAGTTGAATGCCTGGCAAGCAACGTGTTGTGTTTTCCTGAGACTCCTCTTCTGGTTCCAACTCTGGCAATATATTTGAACGTGTCTTTCCTGAGGTTCTTCTGGCAATAACAACCATATTTCTGACACCTTCTGTATCTGACAATGTATTCTATGGATCAGCTCATTCATCATATATCTCCGCGCCCTTTTGATTTCAGACTGCGCATTCTATAGATACGTAATACGTTCAAGGAAAAGTGACTCTACAGAGTTGTCACGTCGAATTTATTGAAAGCATCACCAAGCGAGTTAGAAACTTCAATACATAAACATGTTAGTAACTTAGTATAATGTTGTGGATAAATTTTGCATGCTTATTCACTGCACCTTGAGAACAACAACTATTCTTCACTGCTAAAATGGAATTCCACGAGGAATTTGTAGTCATGATTGTGTCACATTGAGTCTTGATTGGCACTATGGCAAAGCATGGCCCATGGGAGACTCATCTTGGAGCACATCTGCAACATTTTTTTTTTTTTTTACCTATGTTGCATTTTTTTTACATAGTGGACTAGCTACTTTTGGGATGCTGCTATGCCAGACCCTAGATGTGAAAAGCGAAGATGGCATTTATTTATTTAAAGGAAATAGACTTTGTTGGATATGCTTAGAACGTGGCATTTGTTAAGAGAAGTAGATTTTATTCTATATTAGAGAGAAGATAACAATTATTTGAGGGAAATAAACTTTGTTGAATATGTTTACAACATAGTATTTACGAAAGGGAAAAGACGCTCTTGGACATGCTTAGAACGTGGCATTTGTTAAGGGAAGTAGATTTTATTCTATATTAGTTATGGGATGTTTTTGAGTTGGGTTTATTTATGGATTTGTTTGATAAATATGATATACAAGTTAAATTTGTGTAGGGTTATGATTAAATTGAGTAGTCTTAAAAGCTTGTTCATGGAAAAGGAGAATGTATGGGATAGATTTATATAAACAATTAAAGTTTGTTCATTGGTAAATTAGGTTATTTAAAAAACAAGAATGTATTTGATAAATTTATATAAGCAATTAAAGTTTGTTTATTGGTAAATTAGGTTGTTCAAAAAAAATGTATATGACAGATTTATATAAGCAAATAAAAGGTTGGTCTTTCCAAGGTGGAAACCAAGACCATATGTGCCTCTTAACCCAGTGGGCTCATAAAAAGTATAGCAACAAAAAGAACAAAGCTATTTCATACATCTCATGAACGCTTGGCGTTAGACTTGTGAAGGAACATAGTTATCAAGCATGTCAGTAGGGATGTCAAAAGGGTTGTCTTGAGTTCCAGCTACAAAGACCAAAACCAAAATCCCACCTTACTTTTTTTCAAACTATTTATAGAGGCCAAGAAGAATCCATCCCTTCCTTTCAACCTTGTCCAGGTGTGCTCCCATCTCCATTCCTTCCATTTCTTGTCTAGTGAAAGCATGCACCACCAACAATCTAGTGTGCTAGTAGAGCTAAAAAAAATTGAAGTATTTTTTTGTTGTGGATGTAACTGGTACTAGTGTCTCAAAGAAACATAGTGGCATGGACCTTAATTTCCTTGTCACAGATCAAATCTTGCTCTAATTTTTCCTCATCCAATAACATCTTCAATTTCTTTCAAGTTGCAAAGGAGATGGCTCGATGAAAGGCATATTCAACATCCTTGGCTACAAATTCATCTGAAGTTCAATTCACAAAAGGGAAACTTTGACGAGTAGGATGGGAGCCATGAAAACCAACAAGATCCAATTGCCATAGAACAAAGCATGTAGAAAGATGAGGATGCTAGAGCAAAGGGTGGAATAGAGATGTGAGCAGGCAACAACGTCTGTAGTAAATCCATATCCCTAGCCCAATGATAGAGGTTCCAGATAGGTCAAATGATTCTACATTGTCTCTACTTTAGTGTTAGAGGTATAGATTTGATGATTGAGCAATCTAGTCATTGCCACATCAGAATAACTAGTTTACGGAGCATTATTTCCATAATGTAGAGAACTAAAGGTTGCATACATAGGTCTCATTATAGGGTGGCACATTTCCTTGCACTGTCAGGAGAAATCATAAACCCTCACCACATCTCCTATCATACCTACAAACACTGGGTCCGAGGAGGTGAAATCTGCTTGGGCAAGCTAGAGACATGAGGTACAAATATCTTCATAAGTGATAAAGTCTCAGGAAGTTTTGAATTCTTCATCCAAGAGATTGATGCCTTCATTGTCAAGATTTTTTGTATGTTTGTTGGCATCTCATTACACATGATAGAGTATGAACACTTGGACTTTTTAGATGATTGAAAGAAGGTGATCCAAATAGGCTTGCAACTACTAATGAGTGGATGTCTCAGTGGGGGGATGGCCATGTCCAAGTTTGACAAGCATGTGGATAATAATATAAGAGTCTCTTTCCTAAATGAGTTAGGAGAAGTCATGTTGATTAGCTACTTTGAGACCATATATAAGGGCCCAAAGCTCAAATGTATTATTGGAATTCATACCAAGGCTTGTTGCATATATTCTAAGGATTTGATTGCAATTATTTATAAATTCCACTAAATCTAGTTGGATCAAGGTTTCCCTTTGAGGCACCATCAAAATGAAGTTTGATGAAACCAAGGGTTAGGGGGTTCATGTGGAGGGGTATGAAGAGTGACAGATGAGAGGAGGAGTAGAGAAAGGGAGAGAGGAGAGGGGATTTCCCCAATCATGGAGAAGAATAGACACAGTGGGGTGGCAATGAAGGTTAGCTTCAATCCATTTAAGGAAAATTAGTTTCAAGAATGAGATGTCTTATTTTATCCCAAATAAAGGATGACTCTCAATCTTAATTTTTAAATATACCATGATTTCTCTCTTTTTGGGTTTCCCAAAGTAAGAAACCTAGGAATAAGATCCAAACCTTGTTGAGGATAGATTTTTAAAGATTTTTTGATTCCATGAGGAGAGGTAATCAAATATTTTATCTCAACATCAATGAGATTAGAAAAGATATATGACACCTTGATCCAAAAGATAGTTACTGAAGGAGAAAGAGTTGAAAATATGTTCCATCAATTCTCCTTATTTTTGAAATAGCACATAGAAGGTATGTCCAATATATCCCTATCATTGTAGTCAATTCCAAGACAACATTTGTTTATGAGCTGTAAGGAAAAGGAGGACGACTACCTTTATCCATAGTTGAGCTTTCCAAATGTGGCTCCAAATAGATTTAAATGGAAGTTCTAGATGCCTTGTTGCTAAGGAGTAGGCCTCTGATCTGTAAACTTCCATGGATATTCCCTTTGATTGTTCGACATAATGGATCTAACAAAAAAATAGAATGACATATGAAATTTATACTATGATGGTTCATTTTCCTTATATTTTTAGATTTATTAATTTACTATTTCCTCTACATATGTATGCAAAATATTAAATGTGGAAAATAGAGAACAATGAAAACAAAAACACACACCAATCATAATGAACACTAGATATGACCTGGGAAACCCTTTAGGGAGAAAACCCATCTATAAGGTGAGGCCGATATATATACTCTTTCTTTGAATATAATTGGATGCAAATACAAATGAGCTAGACTTAAGGTCCATGGTCTAATATAGAACACAAATCCTCTTTAATATTCCCCCTCTCTATCCACTCTCAACTACTCTACTATACTATCGAACAAAATTCATTAGAATAGAATGGAATCCTCTTAGTAGCTAGGTTGTAACATAGCTTGATATCCAACTAGGGGTTAAATTTGACCCATTCAACCCTCTACATAAGTTATATATCAACCCTTCTATATTCCTCTTAATCATCCCCATGTGGCTAGCCCCTTTTCCATGAGTAGCAGGGACTAACATTGCATCCTCTCAAATTATGGACGTAAAAAATGATAGATCAACTTATGGGAGGAACAAATTTTGCATTTGAACTCTAATCAACATGATTCTTGCAATCTTTTGGAAATATTTTCAAGAATAAAATAACATAGTGGGTGTGATGCTTAAGATGTTAGCAAATTATATATTACAGAGCAATGGAACACATAAAATATTCTAGAAATATAAACAAAGAAAACACATAAAACAAGAGAGACATAGATATACATGGTTCACCCAATTTGGGCTACGTCCACGGAGAAACAACCAGTCCTTCCTTTTATATTATCCAACAAATTTTAAAGAGATACAACCTACAACAGATCCACTGTAACACCCTCTTTGCTCTCAATCTCCTCTCTCTTCCTTACTCAGAATACATATGTACATAGACGCAATACAATTCCCTCATATATAGTGAGGGGTTTCCTTTTGGGGAAAAAAACCCTAAATTAAACATAATTTCTACTGTCAGATCATCCACCTAATGAATGGCCCAGACTGAATAGAAATTGCTAGACTTTTACAAGGAAATTTTACATATGTTTTTAGCTTCGGGGGCGCTGCCCCCAGACCCCCCTAGTCAGGGGAGATGGGCCCCTTGAACCCCCATGAGGAGAACAAGTCCCCCCTGCACCCCCTCACGTGGAGGGGTGTACAACCTTCCTGGGGTATACATCTAACTGAGACCTTTGAATACAAAATATAATCAGGCTCCACACCCAAAAATCTCCCACTTGGAGACTGATTATAGCAACTCCACTGCTGCTTCATTTGCTAGACAATGACTCCACTTTGGACCTGG
>APFE030568615.1:81113-129154 GCA_000404065.3 Pinus taeda
TCCCTGTAGAGAAATGTTTGAACCACCAAAGCATAATGCTTGATTTGTGGTACCTCTCAAATACCCAAGAATCCACTTCACCGCCATCCAATGTTCTTTTCCTGGATTGTTCATGTACCTACTTACAACTCCCACTACATGTGAAATATCAGGCCTTGTACAGACCATTGCATACATTAAGCTTCTAACTGCTGATGCATATGGAACTTTAGACATATGAGCCATTTCTTCCTAAGTCTTGGGACATGCCTCCTTACTTAATTTGAAATGGCTAGCCAAAGGTATACTAACTCATTTTGCATTCTACATATTAAAACTTTTCAACAGCTTTTCTATGTGCTCACTTTGAGACAATGTTAATTTGCGATTCTTCTTATCTCTAGTTATTCTCATACCAATGATTTGTTTTGCGGCACCCAAATCCTTCATTGCAAATGAGTTTTCCAATTTCCTTTTGAGCACATTTATTTCCTGCATGTTAGAACCCACAACAAGCATGTCATCTACATACAATAACAATATAATATAGCTGCCATCATTTTGCCTTTTGAGATAAACACAATGATCAGAGTTGACATCTAGTATAACCTTGTTCAGACATAAACTTGTCAAATTTTAGATACCACTACCTTGGAGCCTGTTTTAAGCCATACAAGCTCTTCTTCAACCTGCACACTAGTTTCTCCTTCCCTTTTACCTCATATCCTTGTGGTTGCTACATATATATCTCTTCCTCCAAATCCCCATGGAGAAACGTTGTCTTTACATCTAGCTGCTCAAGATGAAAATCTTCAGCTGCTACTAGACTTAGAATAGTTCTGTTTGAAGTCATTTTCACAACAGGAGAAAATATATCATCAAAACCTATACCCTTTTTCTGTGCAAACCCTTTCACCACAAGTCTAGCTTTATACCTTTTTCTACCTCCATCTTCTTCCTTCAACTTGTAAACCCATTTATTCTAGAATGTTGTTTTACCTGCAGGCAACCTATTCCCAAGTCTGGTTATGTGCTAGGGATTCCATCTCTTCTTTCATGGCTTGCTCCCACTTCTTCCTGGTTTTTATCTGCACTGCTTCTTCATAACATTCTGGTTCACCAGAATTAGTCAACAATATATAATATAATGAAGGAGAGTATCGTTTAGGGGGTCTACTCATCCTGGTAGATCTTCTAACACCACTTTTAGGTGTTTGAAGTGCTTGTTACTATTGTGGTTGTTGTTCTGGCTGTTGATCATTATGATTTTCAAGCACCATCACCTTTTATGTGATCTCGTCAAGCACTGTGTATTCTTTGTTTTCTTCTTCCTGTTTCTTTTCCTACAGCTGATCCTTATACAAAACCTTTTCATTGAATATGACATCTCTGCTCCTAATAATTTTATGTTTTTCATAATCATAAAAGTGATAACCAAATCATTAACACCATATCCAATAAAGGTACATTTCTTTTATTTTGCCTCAAGCATTGTTCTATTTTCTTTGTTAATGTGGACAAAAGCTTCACAACCAAAAGTCTTTAAAAAAGAGTAGTTTACCTTTTTACTTGTCCTTGCCTCCTCTGGAATACCACCATCCAAGGAACTTGAAGGCTCTCTGTTTATTAGATAAATAATAGTATCTACAACATCTGCCCAAAATTGTAAAGGCAATCCTACATGCAATCTCATGCACCTTGCACGCTCCATGATTGTCATGTTCATCCTTTCTGACATGCCATTTTCTTGTGGTGTTCCTGGAACTGTCTTCTCTCTACAAATTCCATTCTCTGAACAATACCTATCAAACTCTTTACTACAATATTCACCTCCATTACCTGATCTAAGACACTTCAGCCTTTTTCCTGTCTCATTTTCAACCAAAGCTTTCCATTTCTTGAAAGTATCAAATACATCAGATTTATTTAGAATACAATAAATCAAGGTTTTTCTGGTTTCGTCATCAATAAAAGTAGCATAATAATGAGAGCCACCAAGATATGATACCTGAGTAGGTCCCCATACATCTGTATGCACAAGCTCTAATTTTTCGCTCTTCTTTTCTTTCCCAACTCTAAGGAATTTGACTCTCTTTTGTTTTCCATAAACACAATTCTCATAGAATTTTAAATCAACATGCTTCAAACATGGCAAAAAATTTCTTGAGTGAAGAATCTGCATCCCCTTCTCACTCATGTTCCCAAGCCTATGATGCCACAATGTCATATCTTCTCTTGTAGAGGTTAAAGCGTTAACAGAATTAGAAATACCATTGCATAAATACAATGTACTAACCTTTCCTCCTTTCACTATTACCAGGGATCCTTTAGTGACCTTCCAGGTTTTATCTGTGAAAGTAGTTACGCAACCTTCACCTCAACACTGCCCTGTTGAAATCAGATTTTTCTTCAGATCTAGAACATGACTTACCTCCTTCAATAGCCATTGATTTCCATTATGTTTTTTTTATGAAAACTGTACCCATTCCAATGATTTTACAGGGTTTATCATCACCCAATCGAACCTGTCCAAAATCTCGTTTAACATAATCATGAAAATGTTTCTTATCAGGTGTGGCATGGAATGAGGCCCCTGAATCTACCACCCAGGCATCAATAATATTTTCTAATGAAAGAATCAAAGCATCTTGCAACACATCACATGTTACATTTGCTTCACGATTAGTTTCTTGTTGCGCATCTCCTTCTTTTCCCTTCCGAGACTTGCAATCTTTCTTCAGGTGTCCTTTCTTCCTGCATTTCCAGTACACTATCCCTAATCTGGACTTGGATCTACCTTTTCTTGACTTACTGTGATATCCTAGGCTCTTTCCTCTTTCCATTTTTCTTCCCCTAGTCTCTGCAGTCAAAGCATTACTTGATGTCTCACCGGAGCTTTTCCATCTCATTTCCTGACTAAGGATTGCACCGACAACATCATCAAACTTTAAAGTACTAGATCCAGAGATAGAGTTACTAATGGCCATAACTAAACCATTCCAACTTTCTGGCAATGAGCATAGAAATAACAGAGCCCTATCTTCATCATCAAAATTTACCCCTATAGAACTTAACTGACTTGTAACTGTATTAAAATCATTTAAATGATCAGCAACAGATCCACCTTCTGACATATTCATATTAAATAAAAGCTTCATAAGGAATACCTTATTTGAGGTTGAGGGTTTTTCATATAGTTTGGTCAATGTCGACATTAAACCCTCTATTGTCATTTCCTTTGAAATATTAAACACTACTGATGCTGCTGCCTTTCTGTCGAGAATATTCCATTATGTGTTTGTCATACTCGTCGTCTTCTTTGTCTTTCCGCTCAATGATAGGTACAGATCTCTCTGATACAAATAATCTTCCATCTGCAACTTCCACAACTGGTAGTTTTGGCCATTAAATTTTTTGACCCTAAACCTACCATCTTCCACCATCGCTCCCACTTGAACCAGGAAGCCTTCTCTCCTGCGATTTTATCAGCCAAATAGACCTTTGGCTCTGATACCAATTGTTAGAAAATTATATATTACAGAGCAATGGAACACATCAAATATTGCAGAAATATAAACACAAAAAATGCATAAAATAGGAGACACAAACATATGTGGTTCACCCAATTTGGGCTACGTCCACGGAGAAACAACCAATCCTTCCTTTTATATTATCCAACAAACTTTAAAGAGAAACAACCTACAACAGATTCGCTGTAAAACCCTCTTTTCTCTCAATCTCCTCTCTCTTCCTCACTCAGAATACAGAGATACATAGACGCAATACAATTCCCTCATATATAGTGAGGGGTTTCCTTCTAGGGCAAAAAACCCTAAATCAAACATAACTTCTACTGTCAGATCATTCACCTAGTGAACGGCCCAGATTGACTAGAAATTACTACACTTTTATAAGGCAAATTTACATCTGTTTTTAGCTTCAGGGGCATTGTCCCCGAACCCCTACTGGGGGACCGTTGGCCCCCAGACACCCCAACCGGGGGTGGATCGGCCCCCCCAACCCCCAAGGGGGGGACAAGTCCCCCCCGCACCCCTCCGCACCCCTCCGCATGGATGGGTGTACAATCTTCCTGGGATATACATCCGACTGAGACCTTTGAATACATAAGATAATTAGGCTCCACACCTAACATAAGAGGCAAAGTTTTACTTCAAAAACAAAGACCTCAAACTAACCCTAGAAGGTTTCTAACCTCAATTCTCCAAATTGGGCCCCACTAGTAAGATTGCTCCTATGTAACATATCCCCTACTAATCCTGGCCCTCACTAAGGTTAGGAGGAGGTGGTTACAATGAAGAACCAACTCCCATAGCTACATCATGGGAATGAGTAAATGTTTTTCAACCTCTTAAAACTTCTTCAAAACATAAAATAGATAACATTGGTGTGTTCCTCTCGTCAAGACCTTTCCAGTGATATAAAATGTGCCTCGATCTAACTCTCGAATTAGAGTCTCATCCAATCATATTGAGCCATGCCCTATTAACTTGCCATGTGGCACCCACATGGTGCCCGCTTGGCTTCCAAATCACATGCCATGTCATGCCAAGTTGAAGTTGTCAACACGCTCATACCAAGTCACATATAACCCCATTCATAAGGTCCTCTCAACCAACTGTAACATAACATATGTTATATATGATGGATATATGCAGGTTTGTGCCTTCTAAGGCCATGTAGCCCAATTTCTTAAATCCTGTTAGGTCTCGACACTGCTCCCCGCTACAAATTTCGGGGTGAATCTTTTAGGCTACGTGGTGTTACAAATGTTTGGGGTTAGACTTGTGGAGAAACATACATATTAGGAATTTTGGCAGGGATGCCAATAGTTTTGTCTTGAGTTCCAAATTTGAATTCCAAAACCAAAACCCCACCCTGATTTTGGTAATCCATTTGTAGAGGATGAGAAGAATCCATCCCTTCCTTTTAACCTTATCCATGTGTGCTCTCATGTCCATTCCTTCCACCTCTTGTCTAGCAAAAGCATGCACCACCAAAAGTTTAGTGTGCCAGTAGAATTCCACAATTTTGAAGTATTTTTTGTTGTGGGTGTAACTGGTACCAACATCAAGAAGAAACATAGTGGCATTGACCTTAATCTCCTTGCGAGAGATCAAATATCTTTTATGATTTTACCTCATCCTCTAACATCTTCAATTTCTTTCAAGTTGCAAAGGAGACTTCTCGATGAAATGTTTGATAAACATACATAGCTACAAATTTAGCCTGACTTTAGTGCATAAAAGGGTGTCTTTGACAAGCAGGACGAGAAGTCATGAAAACCAACTAGATCTAATTGCCATAGAACAAAGCAAGTAGAAAAGTGAGGATGTCAGAGCAAAGGAAGGGTTTAATAGACATGTCAATAGACAATAGGTTTTGTAGAAAATCCATAGCCCTAGCCCAATGTTAGAGGGGCCAAATATGTCAAATGATTCTACCTTGTATCTGCATTAGTGCTAGAGGTATAGAGTTTATGATTGAGTGATCTAGGTGTGACCATATTAAAAGAACTAGTATGTGGGGTGTTATTGGCACAATGTATCGAACTAAAGGTTGCATACATAGGTCTCAATGGAGGGTGGCACATTTCCTTTCATTATTAGGAATGATCACAAACCCCCACCACATGTCCTATCATACCAAAAAAACACTCGATCCAAGGAGGTTAAGTCATCTTGGGAAATTTGAAGATAGGAGGTATGAAGATCTTCATCAGTGATAGATTCCTAGGAAGTGTTGAATTCTTCATCCAAGAGCTTGATGCCTTAATTGTCAATAAATTTTGTAGATTTATAGGAATGTTGTTGCACGTGAGATGGTATGGGCACTTAGAGCTTTTAGATGATTGAAATAAGGTGATCTAAATAGGCATCCCACTGCTAATGAATGGATATCTTAGTTGGGGTGGGTGGTGGGGTGGGGTGGGGGGGGGGGGGGGGGGGGGGGCGGGGGGGGGTGGTTTGGATGACCATGTTGGAGTTTGACAAATAGAGAAATAATAATATAAGATCCCCCTTCCAAAATGAGCTAGGATAAGTCATGCTAATTAGCTACTTTGAGACGATATATAAGGGCATAAATCTCAAATGCATTTATGGGATTCAAACCAAGGCTTAATACATATATTATAAGTATCTAAATTGCAAAATCTTTGAAAATTCCACCAAAGCTAGTTGGACAAGGGTTTCCATTTGAGGCACCATAAAATTAAGTTTAATGAAACCAAGGGGTTGGGGGGCCATGAGGAGGGGTATGAAGAGCGAGAGATAAGGGGAGGAGTAGAGGAAGGGAGAGGGGAGAAGGGAATTCCCCAATTATGGAGAAGAATAGAATCAATAGGGTGACAATGAATATCATCTTAAATTCATTTAAGGACAAACATAGTTTTAAGAATGCAATGTCTTATTTTAACCCAAATAAAGGATGAATCTAAATCCTTAATTTTGAATATACCATGATTTCTCTCTTTTTAGGTGTCCCAGTGTAAGACACATAGGAATAAGATCTAAATCTTGTTGAGGATGGATTTTGAAATATTTTTTGATGCCACAAGGAGAGGAAATCGTAGATGCTATCTCAACATTGATCAGATTGGAAACAATATATGGCACGTTCATCCCAAATATGGTTACTTGAGAAATATTTGAATGGTGTTCCATTGATTCTCCTTATTGTCACACATAGAAGGTCGATCCAACATATCCTTATCCTTGTATTTGATTCTAGGTTAAGAATTTTTTATGAACTATTAGGCAAAGGAGGATGACTATCTTTAGCCACAGTTGATATTTCCAAATGTAGCTCCAAATAGATGCAAATGGAAGGTATATATGCCTTTTTTCTAAGGAGTAGGCCTCTGATTTGTAAAATTCCATGGGTATTCCACTATATTGTTCCTCATAATGGATCTAACAAAAAATTAGAATGAAATATGAAACCTATAATATGAGGATTAATTTTCCTTAGATTTTTAAATTTATTAATTTAGTATTTTCTCCACTTATGCATGAAAAATATTAATTGTGGAAAATAGATAACATTGAAAGACAAACACACACCAATCACAATGAGCCCTGGATATGACTTGGGAAACCCTCAAGGGGAAAACCCATCTAGAAGGTAAGGTTATTATATACTCTCTTTCTTTGAATGGAAATGGATGAAAGTACAAATGAGTGAGTCATGTGCTCCATGGGCTATTATAAAAATTAAACCCTCTATGTTCTACCCTCTCTCTATCCATTCTCAGCTATTCTACTCTACTATGGGACAAAATGCACTAGAATATAATGACACCCATTTTTCTCTTAATAGCCTTGTTATAACATAGCTTAATAGCCAACTAGGGTTTAAAGTTGACCCATTCAACACTAAACATGAGTTATAACTCAACCCTTCTAGATTCTTCTTCATCATCCCCATATGGCTAGCCCCTTTTCCATGAGTAACGAGGGCTAACATGACATCCTCTCAAATTATGGTGGTAAAAAATGATAGATCAACTTCTGGGAGAAATAAAATTTTCTTTTGAACTCTGATTGACTTGATTCCTGAAAATTGTTGGAAATATCTTTGAGCATATAATAAAATAGTAGCTGTGATGCCTAAGTGGCAAAGTATTACCCCAGAAAACATCATTTAAGGCCCTAAAATCGCCCTAGAAGGTTTCTGGCCCCAATTCTCCAAATGAGGTCACATTGTTAAGACTACTCTTTTATGTTTATTTCTCTAATTTTTCCACATTGAAAGCATTGATATGGATAAAGAACAATGTAATGATCCAATCTAGATCATACTTCCCTAATTTGGGAGGATTTTGGTCACCCAAATATTTTTACTAAATGAGGTGAGGATATTTTTCTTCTACATTCTCCTTGGAGTACCATTTAGCCTTGCCTAGAAGTTGTCCTTTCAACATAATCTACCATAGGTCATGATTCCCCTATATTGTAGTTCTAGACCTCTTCTGCAAATATGTATCCACTGCCAAATATTCTTAAGTGTCTATTCTAAATCCTTTATAGAAGGTAGTACTTTATACTCTTCTTGTTACATCATATAAGGCTCATAGAGTCTCATTCCATATTCACGATTGAGTAAATGCACATGTATAGGGGTAGAATGAGTCTCTAATAACTATCTCCCAGCTTTTCTAGTATCTTGAAAGGACCATCTCACAAAACCTTGATTGCTTTTTCATGCCTTGATTAATTTCTCTATTCTGTGTTGATATTTCCTAGCCTTATCCTTTTCCCATTACTTATTTAATGTCTCTTCTACTTGCAAATGGATTTTCTTGACCTTCTCAAAATATTTCTCCACCCTTAAAGCGTCCCCTATGAAATCCTCCCTCACTCCCCCTTGTTGTCCACATGAAATGCCCAAAGGTAAATGTGGAAAATATTGAAAACAAGTTTAAAATGGGGGCGTACTACTAGAAGTGTGGATTTCTCTATTTTAAGAGTGTTGTATATATAACAAAATTTATCCTAAGTGTTTGGATGCATATGATTTTGACCCCTCAAAAGTTGTACCAAATTCCTATGGACAACTTCTATTTTCCCATCTACTTATGGATGGAACGTTGTGGAACTCTTCAACTTCATGTCCATATTCTCCCATAATGTAGTCCAAAATGCACTAAAGAATCTAGTGTTCCTATTTGAAATGATGCTCCTTGGTATCCCAAAGTGCACCCCGATCTGTCTAGAGAACAACCTTTTTGTTTCTTGCACGTTGATGGTATTTTGCAAGGCATGAAAATGCACATCTTACTAAACCTCTCAACTACCAAAAACAGGTTTCATTACCCTTAGTTGTTGGTAAACCTCTCACAAAGTCCATGAAAATTCTTTCCCAAGGATTAATGGATATAGGTAAGGGATGGTATAAACCTTGTTTCCTATTACTAGGGTTATTAGCACAACAAAGTGTAGAAATTTCTTGTAGACTCAAACTGATTATGTAATATACTAAAACAAAAGACTCGAATCTACTCTACTCATCAGTGGAAGCAATTAATCAATCGCAAAATCACAACATAAAAATGAGACAATATTCAATAACATATGCTCTGATATGTATCTAAGAGTAAAGCTTGCTACTCAAAACCCCTTCCTATTTGTATATAGCATTAGATCATAAAAATAGAGAAGAAATACAATGCTTGTTGAAGACTGAACAATCTCTGCACAAGTATAATCTATCTCAATGCCTCACAAGTTGACTCTGGCCAATACATAGCCAATTATGATGCCTATCAAGCTCCTATTTCCTTGTGATTTTTCTCAGGGAATTAGCCCCTATTAATTATGGAAATCTCCATCCTGAATTGTGCAATCCCTATAGCCCCTTCTCTGACCGCATTCACCACTTGTATAACTCAGAAAATCATACAATTGATAGTACACAAGCCTTGAACTCTAATCTCAACTTGGTAACTCGAATTGCATGCATGCATAAGTTAATTATGGATGATTTATCAATTAACTGGTTGAAAACATGAGGCTTCACCCACTACTAGACCTCCTACTAGTTCCTCCAACAATTGGAACTAGTTTAGCTGACATTAACTTGGTTTAACTAAATTAAACTACTATAACTCAAATTAAACTCAACCTAGGCTCCTAAAATTTAGGAACCACTCTACATGACTCAAGTTAGGCCCTCAAATCGAATTAAATGATCCAAATAAGTGAAATTAACTTAGTTAAATCATTTTTGTTGTCTTGTGATGTGGAATTACAATTTTCTCCTAATTTAATTCAAGGGAAAATTAAATCAGGATTTTCTTGTTTCCATTTTCAACACTCTCTCTAACCAAGAAAGGGATTATCAAATACACCAATCCTGTCTCTATGGAACTCAAATTTTCCTCTTGATAATGCCTTTGTCAAAATATTTGCATCATGTTCCTCTATAGGAATGTACTCCAACAACATGATCTGCCTATGCACACAATCTCGTAGATGGTGATACAAGATGTTGATATGTGTGGATCGATCGTGAAAAAATAGATTTTCAGAGAGTTTGATACAACCCTGTTTGTCACAGTAAATCACGATGGGTTCCATCATCTGACCAAATAATCCAACAAGAATATTCCTCATCCAGATAACTTCGCAATTTGCTTGACTAGAAGCCATGTGCTCTGCTTCTATGGAATTGAGTGCAACTGATCTATGCTTCTTGTTGTACCAAGAAACTGTTGTTGACCCAATATTGAAGATGCCTCCTGATGTGCTCTTCCTGTCTGATGGACTACCTGCCCAATCTGCATCTGTGAAGCCTTGCATCTTCACTCTCTCTTTTTTCTTGTACCAAAGACCATATTGAGTAGTGCCTCTGAGGTATCTCAACACATGTTTGGTTGCTTTTTAATATAGTTTGGTTGGCTTAACCATTAATTGACCAAGCTGGTAAAATTCATAACACATGTTTGGTCTTGTGTCACAAATACATAAGTGAACCCACAAGCTGCTTGTAAATAGTGGCCTCTAGCTCCTCACCTGAAGTGGTATCATTTTTCCTCCAACTACTTGCTAGAGGAGTGTCCATGGGTTTGCTACTATCCATGCAAAACTTCTTCAATATCTCATTGGTATACTTTCCCTGAGATACGAAAAGTTCCCCATCTCCTTGCCATACTTCCAAACTAAGGAAATAATGTATGAGTACCATGTCCTTCATCTCAAATTATCTTGCAAGATCCTCTTTACAATATTTGATCAACTACTCATCACTGATTAAAATTAAATCATCGACATATAATATTATCATCAATAATTTACATTCAACAACAATATGGTAAAGATTTGCATATACTTCACTTTTGGTGAAGCCCAAACTAGTTAAATAAATGTTAATCTTGGTGTACCAAGCACATGGTATTTGTTTCAATCCATATAATGCCTGCTTGAGTCTTCACACATTTGACTCTTTGTTGAAGGTCTTAAATCCTTTCGAATGCTCAATGTACACCTCCTCCTTAATCACTCCATTAAGGAATGTTGTATTCACATCCATCTGATGGATCTTCCAACCCATCTGTGTTGCAAGTGCTATAATTGATCTGATAGAAGAGTACCTTACTACTAGAGAAAATTTATCCTTGTAATCAATTCCCTCCACTTGAGAGAACCTCTTGGCCATGAATATGGCCTTGTGTTTCTCGATGCTTCCATCTGCTGCTTGCTTCACCTTGTAGATCCATATGGAACCTATCACTGACTTATTCTCTAGTCTTGGGACAACTTCCCAAACATTGTTTTTACTATGGAATCATATTCCTCTACCATGGCATCAAACCATACTTTCTTCTACACTACTTCCTTGAATGAGTATGGTTCTGTCTTAACTAGCTCATTGATCAGAGCCATGTACCTAGTGTACTGATCTGGTGACCTCCTCTACGTGTGCTATGATGTGGGTTTTCCCACATTCTCTTTGACATCATGTAGTAATATGTCAACTTAGCTAGTGTGCTTCCTTCCATCTCTGGATGCCTTTGCATTAGTAGATGTTTCCACCCTCTACTCCTGTGCTTGTGGCTGCTCCACAATATCCTAAGGTTCTTCCTTTGGAGCCAAAATCTCCTCATCTACATGCAACTGAATCTCCCTCTCAAGGGAACATCACATGGCCTTCTCTTCATCGAACTTCACATATCTACAAACAACTATCATATTGTGAGATGGCAGGCACACCCGATAGTTGTGAGGTGTATGAGTGTGCCCCACAAATATGCCCAACTCAACTGTCGGCTCTAGTTTTTTCCTTGAAACCTTGGTAACATGATAGTAAACTAATGAACCAAAGATCCTAAAGTGTGACACATCTCATTTCTTCCCTGAAAAATATTCTTATGGTGTACTCACCCCAAGAATCTGATGAGGACTCATGTTCTTCACATATACCGTGGTGTTACATGCTTCAACCCTAAAGTGCAATGATAGGCCATGATCATGTAACATCGCCCATGCAACTCCAAAAATACTTTTTTTCTTCATCTCAGCCACCCCATTTTGTTATGGGTTATGGGGTTCTATTAACTCTCATCGAATGCCTTCTCTTGCAAAAAAATTCTTGAACTAATTTGACACATATTCACCATTGTTAGTGCTCATGAGAGCCTTCACTTTCTTGCCAATGTCTTTCTCAACAAGTGCTTTAAATTCACAAAGTTTGGAGAATGTCTGTGTAGGTTTTAACCCCATACATAAATTACCTGAATACGGATTCTAATAACCCAAGATTAGAACATAATCGTAGTTCCCTTGACTGGATCTACAAAATTCATGGATAGAAAACCATCATGCCCAAAACCATGTGCGAAAAACATGCACAAAACCATAGGTAGGTTTGCCCACCCAATATAGGGTCCAAAATATTTTTCCTTGGGGCACTGCCCTACACCCTATAGAGGGGGGCTATCACTCCCCTCAAACCCCCCAGCAGGGAGGGCTACTACCCCCCTATTGCGTATGACACAACAAAATTGGGGATCTATGACCAACCCAGATGTGGGGCTAGTCGTGGAAAGAATATAACACACACCCAATAGTCTTGGCTTCCTTCTACATGAATAAAATCCAACACTTATGTGAGAAATCTTCTACAAATATAACATAATACTTGTGCTGGGATGTGGAATCTATCGAGAAAGGTCCCCACACATCTGATTGAGATCTTTCAAGGATTGCTTGCACTCTACTGCCCTTATCATGAAAGGTGGCTTCAATGTACTTCCCTAGCATACACCCTTTACATGTGTCTCGCTGCTCTAGTGCACCCTCGGGAAATCCTGTAGAAATCTACTGCATGATCTTCAAGGCTTCGTGGTGTAAATGACCAAGACTCCTATGCCATAATTCACCGATGTATCATCTCTGCATCTTCTCTACTTTCGTACAAAAAGCAACACAATATTCTACATCCAATTCGTAGAGGTTCTTCACCCGAACCTTGATCTACTTCACTTGTCCCATGATGATATGTCTAAGGAAAGTCTTTCCTTTGCTAAATATCACATCGTAGCCATGAAATTCCAACATAGCAACTAAAATTAAATTCTTCCTCATACCCAGAACATACATGACATCTTTTAATGTGAGAGGAGAACCAGAATCCCTCTGAAAATTAACTGTACTGATATTGATCACACTATACCTTCCATCATCTCCCATCTTGATGTGCTTCTGGAGGTCCTTCTCTTCCATGTCACTAAAAAATTCTTTATTTCCCATCATATGGAATGAGGCTCCACTATCTAGATGCCACACACTACCCATCACCGATGTCACCATGCATGAAATGAGTGTGAAATCCAACTCGAATTTTGAAGCTAGAGCTTCACCCGCCACTCCTCCTGAGGGATTCTTGTCAGCCTTCTTGTGCGGAAACTTCATGTCATAGTGTCTCAGATCATGATAGTGAAAACATTTAATCTTTGACAATTCTTCCATCTTACCCGCCTGACCATAATCTCCTTTGGATTGGGATTTATTCCCTTTCCTTTTCTTTGTATTCCTATCCAAGGCACAATTCTCCTCCTCATCATGCTTGGATCAGGTTCCATGTTTGGTGTTCCACCTTCTCTATTCTCGCACCAAGCTAGACCACAATCGCTCCCAATTTGGTATCTTCTCCCTCCCATTTACTGAATCTTGGTAGCCATGCTAGCTCTTGGGAACGCCTAGAATTGCTAGGCTTACCATATCATCTTCAACAACTTTAATACCAACACTCCCAAGTTCATCTGGACAATGGGTGAACCTTCTTAGGTACTGTGGTATTCTATTTCCCTTCTCCATCTTGATCTTCTGAAGCTTGTCCTTTAATGCCAAACTCTTGTGGTCATTACCATTCTGAAACAAGTCTATCAAGGCTTTCCACATTACATATGGGGTATCATTCCTATGGAAATTCAAGACAATATGATCTCAAACTCCTTCTAGTATGATCCTCCTCACCTTTACCACACATTTCTTCCACTCTTCTAGATCCTAAGCATCAATTGTTAGAGGCTTAGGAATATCATTTTTTATGAATTACTTCAGGCTGTTATCTTTGAACATCACCTCCATCATGTCCTTCCAAGCAATATAAGTCGATCTACCCTCAAGGAAATACTAGAGTCTCAATCCATAAAACGACATCCCACTAGCTCTGAAGAATGATCCTACAAATTCAATTTACCTGCAAAGACAAACTCAAATTCTTCTCTTTTATTGTGATTCATGCTCTGATACCATGTAGAAATTTCTTGTAGATTCAAAATTATTATGTAATATACTAAAACAAAAGGCTTGAATCTACTCTACTCATCAGCGAAAATAGTTAATCAATCGAGAAATCATAAGATAAACATGAGACAATATTCAATCACATATGCTCATAGATTTATCTAAGGGGAAACCTTGCTGCTAAAATCCCATTCCTATCTATATATTGCATTAGATTAGAAAAATAGAGAAGAAATACAATGCTTGTTCAAGCCTGAACAATCTCTGCACAAGTATAATCGATCTCACTGCCTCACAAGATGACCCTAGCCAATACTTAGCTGATTATGCTACCTTCCAAGCTCCTATTTTCTTGTGATGTTTCTCAAGGAATTATCCCACTATTAATTAGGGAAATACCATCCTAAATTGCGCAATCCCTATAGGCCCTTCTCCGACTGCATGCACCACCTGTACAACTCGAAAAATTATACAACTAATAGTACATTACCCTTGAACTCTAATCTCAACTGGGTAACTCGAATTTCATGCATGCATGTGTTAATTATGGCTGATTTATCAATTAAATGGTTAAACACATGAAGCTACAGCCCACTACTATACCTCCTACAAGTTCCTCCAACAATTGGAACTAGTTTAACTAACATTAACTCAGTTTAATTGAATTAAACTATTGCAACTCAAATTAAACTCAACCTAGGCTCCTAAAATTTAGGAACCACTCTACATGACTCAAATCAAGCCCTCAACTCGAATTAATTGAGCCAACTAAGTGAAATTTAATTAGTTAACTCATTCTTATTTTCTTGTGATATGGAATTACAATTTTCTCCTTATTTAATTCAAGGGAAAATTAAATCAGGATTTTCCTCCTGCCATTTTCAACACAAAGCATACATCCTCTTATGAACCTAGATACATCTTCTTACATCTTAGGATAGTATACATAACACTATAAGTTGGCCACTGTTTTCCTTACACAAAAATTTGCTACAACCTAGGAGCTATGAGCCTTTCTGATTAGCTACAATTGCTCACCTTAGGAACACATAACTTATCCATCCTATAGAGTAACCTATTCTAGAGATCATATTCAACCATGTTTTCATCCTCATTTACATGACTGTATCTCTCCAACTAGTGAAATACCTCCTTGAAGTATTCATCATTGTATATGCTTCTCTGTATGCATCATGGGTTAAAGGGTCTATGTTCCTTATAGTTCCCAAAGTAGTTATATTTGATCTCAGTGGCATTAAAATCATGTCAAACAACCTTTTTGTGCTACCCTTCTTGTACTTTATCATAAATGAAATTTTTGTAAAAACCCCATCCACTTGTAATGCTTAGTCTATTGTAACTTACTCTAGGCTTGCACGTACTGTAGCAGCTAGTGATATATGTGGATGACTGTCTCCTTTCCCATCAAATACCGTTTCCATTTTTTGATAGCTTATACTAGGGCATGGATATCCTTTTCGTAGGTGGGGTAGCTAAGAATCACCACATGAAATACTTCAGAATGGTAGAATACAAGCATAACATACCCACTTGAATTTATCTCCACTTTGAAGGGCTACTAAAATTTTGGTAATGCAAGAACCAATTCTTGATTGATTTTCATCTTCAACTCCTAAAAGGCCTTTTTCTAACCCCTTCCTTATTAGAAACTCTTGCCACTTGTTGTTATGGCATGGAGTGGTGCAACTACTATTGAAAATGAGTCTATGAATTTCCTCAAGTACTGTGTTTCCCAATGAAACTCCTAACCTCATAAACATTGGTAGGCACCAACCACTTCATAATGGACTCCATCTTGGAAAGATCTATCTTCATCTCTTCTCCACCAATCAGAATTTTTCGCAAATGAAGAACTGCTGAAAAGGCTTTATATTACTTATGGTGCAAGAAGATTAAGAGCACAACCTGATTTTTTACCTAAAAAAAAGTATTCCAAAGTTTTTTTCGTAGATATGATTCAAAATCCACGATCAATTCTGTTTTGTTCATGAATTTTTGGAAACCATTGTCTCTTAGACATAGACATATCGAGCATTTTCAAACGCATTCAAGCGATTTGGTATCCCAATTGGAACGTATTGCAGCCATATTTTCCTATATATTCATATAACCGTTGGTTGACCGAAAATTCGAGAGAAACCAGACCCTAAATACACTAATGATTGTTATGCAAACTCACTTTTCTTGGAATTCACCAACAACTAGTGCTTCTTTAATATCTCTAGCACCTGTATCGAATGTGAGATGTGCTCCTCCTAGGTAGAACTATAAACTAATATATCATCCAAATAAATAGTAACAAAGGAATCTAGAAAAGGGTGTAATGTGTCATTCATTAGCTAGATGAATGTAGCTAGTGTACTACATAGACCAAATGGTGTGATTAACCACTCATACAAACCTTTTATGGTTTTGAAGGCAATTTTCAAAGTGTCTTCTTCTCTAAATCAAACTTGGTGATACCCCTATTTTAAATCCATCTTGGTAGATTATTTTCTTGCTACAACTTGTCTAACATATCATTTATCTTGGGTGATGGGTACCTATTCTTGAGAATAATTTTGTTTAGCGCTCTGTAATCAATGCACATCCACTAAGTCCCATCCTTCTTTGGCACAAATATGATAGGTGGCCCACATGGTGAGGTATTTGGTCATATAACACCCTGCTTCAACAACTTTTGCAACTACTTCTGAACCTTGTTTGCTTCTTTAATGAACTACCTATACAACCTTATGTTTGGAAATAAAGTGTCTAAGAGTAGTTGGATCTAATGTTCCACTTCCCTTTTAGGTGGTATCACTTTAGGCTCCTAGAATACTCCCCTATATGCATGCAACAACTCTTATAGTTGTTGTATCCATTTATTAGGGCACCCCTCCAGGGATGGCTTTTCTCTCATTGAATCTTCTATATAACTTCTTGATATAACTCATTATTTATTGGTTTGGTTGGAAACTTTACCAGTGATATTTAGAAATTCACTTACATGAATTGATGGAGAGGATTTTCCATTCCTTGATGAGGCAATATTGGTTGGATCTCTGTATGAAGATTGCATCTCACATGTACATATAGGGATTCCCAAGCACCACTCCACATACATCAGGTGGAAGTACATCCAAGTCTACTTTATCAATAAAATTAACACTCATAGAAAATTTTATTTTACATTGTTTTATACCTTAAATTATGCATCTGTATTGACCCATCCTAGTGGATATGGGTTAGGATGATATTGAACCTCCAAACGTAGTTTGTTGACAATATATACTACAATGAGAATCACCTATGGTCCTGAGTCAAATGGAGCATATTAACTTACATATTCATATGGCAAAGTTTGGTCATATCCTTTTGTTCATGTTGCTAAAGGCTAATTAGATTCACCTCCTCCTACACTTATATGAAGATAATATTCTCATTCACATATGTGTTTCTTTCCACCTAATTTATCAAATATGTTGCCATGAAAATTTTCTTATTCCCATCCTTATTTTGGATCTTCAAGTTGATTTTTGGATGTAGTTTCCAACACTTCTCCTCTGTGTGACCATTAATGTTCCAATGGCTGTTAGGATCTTTCCACTAGTTTTCTATGGATGCTATCTTCTTTTCCTTAACCTATTTTCATTTTTTGTTCTATTCTTTGAAATCTTCTTGATGTTACTTATACTTTGAACCACTTAACTTCCCTTTCTTGTAACCTATGATTTCCATATATTATGCTTATACACTAGCCTCATCCACCATTATACGTTTTAATAACATCACTAACTTTTTGTAGATGGTTGTGTTGAGCCTATAAATAATTGAGGAGTACATATGATTTCTTGGGAGAGGCACCCAACATTATCACCATATTCCTAAATTTGTTCGTATGCTCATTTACACTCTACCCCTGTCTCTGCTTCAAACCTAACACTATTGGATCTATTGTTCCTATACATACTTGATAGGGCATAGTTGGGACTTTGTGAGAGTTTTAAAATATTCCCACTTAGTCATTAGAGGATATCCCTCTAACTACTGGGTTTTTGTGTGGCTTTCCCACCAAGTCATGACATGGTGCTCTAGTTTCACATGGGAAAATGATTTTTGTGTTCCTTCTCTATGTGGTGAACACTAAAATAAACCTCTAATTGCTACAACCAATGATCTAATTTCAAAGCATAAATGTCACCTTCATATGGCTTGATGTCAACCTCCAGTTCCAACTTGAATAGGGACTATGAATGGTTCATGGCACTCGAACTAGGTTGTTATTTTTTAGGCCATTTCTTAAAACTCTTATTTGGTTCTTGTTGGTCTCCCAATTTTCCCTCTAATCTGACATCTCAGATGGAACTTGTGTCTTCTTTGTTTCCAATCTTATTTTCTAGAACTTCCATAAGGAGGTGTTGATAGGGGAAAATGAATTAGAAACAATTAAGAAGTCATATTCTATATATGGTCCTAATTAGATGTCACACCATTTGGTATAAGAGACCTGTCTAGATTCTAGCCTTGTAACTCTTCTCGTTTTACAAGAATTCCATGAGATATGAGGTATCATCATAGTAGGGGGTTTGTTCATTCTAAGATAAAGTAACCAGTTCACTAAGATGAAAATGGTCAACACTACACTAGAAATAGTGAAAGGATAAAGGAGAAATAGGAAGCAATGTGTTATTAAACTAGCTAACAAAAATATAGAAAAGATAGATCAACGACTTCAAAATTAGCCTCTTCGAGGGGGAAACCTCCTTTACATTACCCAAATGAAAAATTACTGGATAATAAAAATGACTAAACCTCCTTTAAATATATAGGAGTCTAAGGGATCACAATATAATCAAAGGCGACATAACAATAATAATATAAGGGCACAACAATAACAATAGGGGGCTTTTATGGGGCGCACTAATAACAATATGGGGACAATAGGGGCACAATAACAATAACGACTACAATGACAATAGTAATGGGGGAATCACTAGTATTATAGGGACCTAACACAATGAGCCAACAACACACAATTGCATATGTAAGAAGATAATTAGTTGTAATTTAGGACAAGAACAGGTGTTCAACTTACTAGAAAAAATGAAAAATAATAATAAAAAAGTCTTAAAATGTACATATACATAAGAGTATATAAACTAAAAAAATAATCATGTGAGAGAAATCCTACAATTTATAGAATAGTCTAGAATTTGGAAGTATATATCCCACAAAACATGCACATACATCATCATTTAATGAATAGTTATAATGGACAAGATGCATGAAAAATGAAGCTTTAGTAGTCTCCTTCAAATGCTTCTATATATTATTGGCCAAAAATACACAGTTACCAACTTCCAATCTCTATTCTATATTGATTTTAAAGAAGGATAAAAAAGTCTTAAATGGGACCCTCTCAAGATGTTTAAAAGTCTCAGTTACATAGAGCTTTACATTATTTATAGTCTTGAATCAGTAATTGCTAATTTTATGGATTTTTAACTTCTCAATGGTAGTTACAACTCTTTAGTTTCTCATAATTTATAAATCTAATAAAAGGGGATATTAAAAATTCTCAAAATTAGCTTGACAATAATCCCCTTTTGGTTGGGATCTTAATGGGAGTTTCTCAATGTCTTGGTATTGGGTGCAGGATCCCCCAAGGGAAGTTTTGGGGCTTAGAGCCTAGATTTTGGTCAAAAGTTGTAACCCCGATGTAAAGACTCCGCATTTTGTGGGCGTGGAGTGCATAGTTTGTAAAAGAGTCATAGGGTTGTCTGCCCTCAATTTTGTAATGTAATGTCGACTGTAGAGATCTACCCATGGTTTGCGGACCATGGGATTGTATAAATAGAGTGAGGCTCTAAGTAATCAAAGATAAGAAGATCATGGAATAATAATGATAAGGATGAATGTTTGAGTCATATCTATAGTGTAAATTCTATTTTTGGGTCATAGAGTAAGAGAAGGCTTTGCAGCTGAAGGCGCAGAGGCCTAGTAGTTTGCAGCTGAGTACGCAAAGCCCTGCAGCTGAGTGCACAGGGCGAGTCAATTTTGTAACATTTGGAAGTATTAATAAAGAGAAGTTTCATATCCATTATGCATATTTATTTCTTGTTTTATGCATATGTTACATTGAATATACATTGCACTTTTAATGCTTATATGTTGCACGAATATGTATGAATGTGTTGAATAAGTGAATGCAAGATAGAATTATCTATTTACATGAAGTTAAGTAAGATCTTTAAGAAGATAAGGAAGATACACGATGTAATTTGGGGAAATAGTGGAGGATGCTGCCATAGTAGCGAAAGCATCTCAGCCGTTGGTTAGGATTGTGTGAAAGACAATTATAATAGATCACGAAGGTATTGAAGGACAAGATAATGCACGAAGTGACCTGCATGAAGGTAGGCACAGTTGGACTAAATCGACACCTCAGAAATCTCAAGGGTGCGGAAACTTGGTTCCAACATCCCCCCATACTACTTTAGATGAGACTTCAGTATGCACTCTGCGGGCTAATGTCAAAAGGGCCAGTAGTGTAGGGATTTGTTTGGCTAATTAACTCCAAACCTAGGTCAGGCCTCGTCAAGCCAACAAATGGTTCCGTTGTCGGGACCAGAATTTGCATAGAGATGTCTGATCTCGTATCATTGGAATCCAACTAAGAAGGAAGTTGAAGGCTGGTTGGACAGAAGAATTCATGAGTTCATGGCACAGGGGAAGAGGAACCCACGATTGTCAAAAGAAGAGTGGTTAGACTGCTATCTGTACACAGAGAACCATGAAATCTTCTTCGTGTCTTTCACTAATGAGTTGTACGAGTGGATCATGAAGCTAGTAGATAGCCAAGGAAGGTGGAAACTCAACAATCTTATTGTGTGGACCCTAGAGTTAGTGTTGAAAAGTGTGCAACAAGAAATCCTAAATTTAGGAAGTGCTAAAAATAGAACTGCTAAAAATAGCACTTTTAAAAATAGAAGTTTGGCCAATGAGCATTTTGGCCACCTAGGGTGAGAGGTGAAACTGCTAAAAATAACATTTCTAGGTCCCTTCCTATTTATACCAATCCTTGGTCTATCTATAGGAAGTAAATTCGAATTTGTTCTTACCAGCAGTTTGGAATATTAATTAATTATTTCTCCACGAGTTAATTAGTTAAGGAAATGCAAACTTGAAGTCTTTGTGAGAACATGCAATTATTTCTCCACTAATCGGGGAATGTGTCCTTGATTTGCTCCACTGCTTAAGGAATTAAGGATGAGTTCTATATTGAGAGGATTAGTTGACTTAGTTTAACTTAGTCAAGTTCAGTTATATTAATTTAACAAGTTGTTAAATTAATGAGATATAGTTTGTTGATGCTTGCATGCATGTGACAATTATTATTTCAGATAAATGAGTATTCAATCATGGATAACTGATGCATGTCAGTTCTGTCAGAGACCCAGTTGAGATCAAATGTGGGAAAATGTACTATCAGATGCTAGGATATTTCTAGTAAGTATTCCTTGCATGCATGAGGAACTTGAGTCCTCAAGTATTGTGTAGTTGGACCTGAGGTTGACAACAGGTATGATTAGGCCAATTTACATGTGTTTTGTAATTGGACCCTATTATAGACATATTTGGGTACATCAACTCCAAAATCATATGTTGATAAACTAGGGCTCATCAATCCCTAAAAGAGTTGTTTCATGCCCTAAAGGAACATAGTCATCTAAATGCATCATTCCCCAAAAGTTCCACTTGAGAAACCATCCAGAAATGGCCTAAATTAAACCATACTGATTGCTCCACTAGAAAAGTGCGATGCATATTGAGTGGTACACTGCTAAGGTAATGATTAGGCCTTCTATAGGGTGCGATGGCTGAGGATGGACAAATGTTTGAGACAGTTTGCTAGGTGGCTGCTCGTGGAATCTTCTAGAAACTTCTCTTGTGCCACTTACCTCTCTAAATTCGCCCTAGGATGAATAAGGGATCTAAGAAATCTCCAAGTGGAACTAATTGTAACAAGTGGAATGACAATAATCAAACCCCATGGATGACTCACACCCTTGCACACATCGATAAATGGATCTTCAATTCAAGAGATCCAGGGGCTGGAATATTGTGAATTGCAAGGAAGTGCTTATAGTTTGTAATTGAGGAAGGAACATTGTATTGTTGGTGTGGTCTTGCTATTTCATGAGGTGAAGAGGGATTGAAGTTGGGAGGATGATGCTGGATCAGAAAACTAGGTTGTAATTCTCCTTTCTATTAATAAAGTTCCTCAAGTTTTCTTCCATATGATTGTGCAATTGTGAATGTTATCATTTGTAAATGCTATTATTTGTTCATTATATATCTGATTCTGTAATGTTAATGTTGTGATAGATCGTGATGCTTTGACGGTTCTTTGTTGTTGTACTTGTGCAAGTACTCTCCAAGCATGTTAAGTATGGGGAGGAGTTGCAGGATCTGTCAAAGGGGAGAGAGAGCAAGCAAGGGATTAAGCGGAAGTTCTAGGTTGGTTCCATTATCTTTCTCTTATCTATTACACATAGAAGAAATCGTTGAATTGATTTAAGATGTTGTTTCTAGGGTAGCTGGCAAACCTAGAGGGCTAACATTCCTTAGGAATACTAGTTTTCCCATAACCAAATTGGTGACTCCGCTGGGGAAGAACAAAAGTTTGTTTGTTGTTATTGTTTGTTTTATAAACTATAGACAGAGCCTAAAGTCATCTAGGTAACCTTCAAACTACTCTTGCTCTGCAATTACATAGTAGATGAATGTTGCTTCAGTCAATCTCTGGTTTAGTTTATGAATTAAACATTTGGCTTACAAGCACATCTATATTCCCTTTTGGTAGCTCAGTAACCTCCCATGACATTCATTCATACTTTTCTCTTTACTGTTCATCAAAGCCTAGCTTAACTCATTGAAAACAGCTGCACATCTGAGCCAAAACCCATTTCAGTTGTGCTCCCTGGACCATCGCACTGTCTTCCACTATAACTCAGTATGCATCGCAACCTCCTAAGTGTAGTAAGTGCGATGCATCTCTATTTCTGTGAAGCCCGGGTGCGATGACTGATTGAACTCTTTTTCCATTCTAAAAATTGCAGGTTTTGACCTTGTTTTTAGTTTTGTTTGGTTTTTTTGCTGCAAATGAACAGTGCCTCTTTACTGAAACTTACTTGCATCACTTAGATTAGCCTCAATTACATTAGTATTAGTGATTTCTTTTTGTGTGTTTGTTCATCATTTACAATCCCTTGTCAAAAAATTGTTTTAATTGATTTGTCATTGTGATACAAAAGTGTCGTAATTGTCGTTTTGTGTTGAAAAGAGAAGTGTCGTGAATTCTCCCTTCCCTTGATAATCAATTGAACTTTTCTTCATGTATTTGGTTTGATTTTTTTATATTCGAAGTGTCGAAAGAATTTTTATTCAAAATTGAAAAGTGTCATTGAGTCTTCCTTTCTCTTTTGAAGAAGAAATTGTCGAAAATTGTCATTTTGAGTGAAATATTTCAGATCTTTTCTGCATTTAGTTTTCCTTTTTGGCATTTTCACATTAAGAAGAAATAAACAAATATATGCATTTGCATTTAGCATTTTTAGATTTGTGTGTGAAAATATTATTTAGGGAAATGCACTAGTGTGTGCTCTTTTCTCTTTGTTTAAAAGCACTGTAATTTTCTTTCCCTAGTAGCTAGGATTTTCATTGCTCAAAATAAACAAAGATTGTTTATCATTGTAGATTGCATTTTCAGAATTTCAAATCATCATCACGTGGTGAACCATTGAAAGGAAAACTCTAAAAAATATCAACTTTAAAATAAATTTCAATGAACCTAACAACGCTTTGGAACTTAACGCAACATATCTAGAGGTCTAGGCTAGAGACGTGTTCCGATGTCATTAAAACTAGTGGCTATCGTTTTCATTGAAGGTTGGGTGATTCCTCCTCCTTGATACGACAAGTGCTAGCATGGACTTGTGCTCCCTGTACCGTCACGTATATATTGGGAGACCACAATAGGCTTATATCCTTTATCCATAGGAAGCTGAGTCTGCCACCTTATTGATCACTATGCACTAAACACAACATTTGGGAAGATTGACTGTCATACATGATTCCTTGGTAATTTCTCTTTAATTTATCACAAGGTGTATATTGCTATTTTCTGATTGGTTTGGTAATCCCCCTGTCTAGATTTTCTAGAGTAGTCACTTTCATTCCTTTTTAACTCTTTGGAAGAAAAGGTCCATCTGAGAACTTGTCCTTTCAGGCTCATTAAAAATCAAAGGAGACTAGAGTCATCTTCAGGTTTTTCTCGACTCTTAAAAACTGAAAAAGCAAAGTTGTGTTAAAGCGTCATTAAAATTAATTGAATTTGGAATAACATCCATGTTCCTTAGTTGATCTTAGGTTGAGATATATGGAGACAAATCCGAAGTCCACCAATCAAGGAATCCTTTTTGAAGGGAATCCTAGTCGTTGTCCTTCCTTCAGAAATATTGGTGCTCCTTATATGGCTACATTATCCCTTCCTAGACTTACCATTGGCCTGCCAGTATGGTTGTTTTCAACATCTTTGGTTCAAAACGGGGGTTCACCTTCAACTGAACAAAATCAATCTCAAGTTGATCCTAAAGTTGACCCTTCGCCTTCTTCCTCGTTTGTTTCTCCCTCCCCTTATTCCTCTTCGCTTGGTGAAATTAGTGATACTAGTAACCAGGTGGCTGAGAAGAAGAAGAAAGGGAAGGAGAAGAAGAAGAATCCAATTCAACAAAGGGGAAACCAAGTAGCCGTTGCTTTGAATGCATCATTTGATGAAAATCCACCCATTAAACTCTTGCTAAGTCCTTCACTAGTTGAAAAATTGACTGACTTAAATCAACCGTTGGTCGAAACCACTCTCTCTGAAAGTGAATCTTATGATTCCATACCCGACCAAAATCGACAAGTCGAGGTAACAATTGACACAATTTCACCTTCAGCTAATCATACCTTTCTTGAAGAGAGTGAAAATGATACCATTCAAGTTCTTTTTGTTACTTTAAATTCTAATGAACTTGGGGACAATCTGCCTGTTCCACCAAGACAGGAGGAAAACCCTCCAGTTCTCATAAGTCAAGGGGTTAATTCTCACGTTTCTTTGCTACCCCCTCCAAGTAGTCTAGTCACTTCCTTTGATTGGAATTGACTGGCAAGATCTCGCCTTCCTTCTTATGTACCTTTCCGGATCGTAGTACAAGTTTGTCAAATGATCATGTCTGGCACTATTGTAGATGAAGGTGCATCAGTGAGTATCCTTTCTCAACTGCTTGGAAAGTGCTTGGTTCATCACCGCTTATGCCTATTACATAGAATTTGTTAGGCTTTAACAAAGGAACCAGTTGACCATTAGGGATCCTTCCTAAGTTACCTATTACTTTGGGAAGGAAAACAATTTATCTAAACGTGATGGTAGTCCCAGGGCCATTAGATTACAATTTACTTATTGGGCGTGACTATGTTTATAACACGGAAGCTATTGTTTCAACACTCTTCCGAGTGATGCATTTCCCGCATGAAGGAAAAATTTTCACCATTGACCAACTTTCATTTCCCAGTCCAAGCATAGCTCCAAGTCAATCATCATCCCTAAATGGTCCTTTTGAAGAAACGATATCAATTGAACCTTCATTCTATCCACTTGATAACTATGAGTAGTCTAGTGAGGGTAATGAAGCTTGGGGGCATGCACCTAGTTGTAAAGATAAGTTTCCCTATAGGTTATATGATTGGTCTATCACACCATTCACCTTTGTCTATTCTGGACGAAGCCAAAGAGGTGTTGGATAACCGTCCTGCTTCACCTTTGTCTATTCTGGACAAAGCCAAAGAAGTGTTGGATAACTGTCCTACCTCACCGCAATGACTTCCATCTAGTTATAAGAGACTTTCCCTTTCATCATGCTGGGGGCATGCAAACCTATTTTCAAGCATAGTTTTTTCATTTCGGGCTTGTGTAATAATGAAACTAACTTCAAGCATAGTTTTGTCGTTTCGAGCTTGTGTAAAAATGAAACTGAATCCAAGCATAGTTTTCATTTCAAGCTTGTGTAAAAATGAAACCGAATCTAAGCATAGTTCCCCATGGTTTAAGCTTGTCAAAAAATGAACCCATTTACAAGTAATTAAATTTTGTGATTTCCATTCTATCAACCTTTTGAACCTTGGTTACGTACATCCCATCACCACCATCTCTTTGGCTGATCATACACTTCCACTTGGTTGTTCTACCCCTTTTTGAGGAACAATCGCAATGATTGGTCTTATTAGCCAGCCTCTTCATAGAAATCATCATGTTTTGAGAAGTTCCAAAATCACCAAAACCAGTTGCTACCCTAGACACCACTCGTTCCTCAAAATCGAGTCCTCTTTAAATCCTTTTCAGGCTCGTTAAATATGAAAATATTGTCGAGCGCTTGTCCTTTTCAGCTCATTAAAGTGATTGGAAATTTCATCCCTCTTGTATGATTTTATAATTTTTTGAACCTGAGGGATTATCTTACGAAAAATTCGAGCGCTTGTCTTTTTCAGCTCATTAAAGTGATTAGAAAAGTCATCCCTCCCATATTATTTTATCCTTTTTTGGACTCGAGGGATTATTTTACGAAAAAGAACTTTTGGAGTTTTATTTTCGTCCCTTTTCAAACTCTCTAAAAATTAAAAGGACCGAGTTATCCTTGTCATTAAACCCGGTAAAGTAATATCGACAAACTTGTCCATTTAGACGAAACCAAGTTTCACTGTCGCTAGAATCATTAAAACATTAATAGTGACAGGTTTGCCCGAAGGGCGAATTATAGAACAAGCATATGTTATCCTCCTCAAGCTTGACAAAAATAAAGAGGTACTCGTCAGCAATGACTACGGAAAAAGGGGAAGAAAACTTGAAAAATTATGGTAGCAAGTCACTCTTGAACATGACACTTTTACTTCATCACCATTATTGAGTCAGGTTGGGTTATTTCTGTTCACTGGTCATCTCACCATTGGTCTTTCATACCATCCATATGGGTTAACGCTACCAATTCATCTCAGTGTCCCCGACATGTTCAAGAGAAGTCATTCAGTTGAGAAACCACCATCCAGTTAATGTCTCATCCACTGCAATACCTCCAACCTTCATTTTTTTCATGACCGCCATTCCTAAACCTTGTGTTATTAGTTCATTTTCACCTCCAAAAATCATTTGCTTCATTTGGTGTCGTAGATGTGGGATACATCAAGGCCCTCCTATGATGAGTCACTTCTTGTCGACTTTAGCTCATTATCCAAGAAGTTGACTTAGAGACAACCCTTTCAGTACTTTAAAGCTTGCATACATCAATGGAAAGTTTCTCACTTCTGGCGATAGGTTGACATCAATGGCCTTCAACCGAAAGATTTTGCGTGGTGTTTAGCGTTGGATCATATATTCACACCACGTGAATTGTACTATAATACCTTGAGTGTCATTATCATTATTGGTGATTGCTCTCGCATCTGTTAACAGCTAACATCATTGGCTGGTAATTAGGCGTTGTCTTTCCATGTTCGACTTCAAAACATCTCTTCACATGGATTGACTTGTACATCAAGCGAAGATTGAATGAGTTTGAAGACCCCGAATCTAGTTTCATCCATCTGGCTACGATATATTTAGGGACGTAAAAACATCAAATGCACAAAGGCTCTACACAAATGGTCATCCTGACCATGGATGATGACTCTATATCTGAATAATCACCATTCTATATCTGTAGATGACTATCTCATCTATGTACATGAAATCAATTTATAAAGTTGAGCATGGGAATGCCTCCCTCAGCTAGATCATGAAAATTACATTATGATGATGTATTGTATCGTAACTTATGCAGGTCACCTTCTAGTTCGAAACTTTGGATCCTCATGATAAAGCATTTCACCCGACATCAATATTTATGACTTCATGCTTTAGGGGGAAACTGTTATAGACATATTTGGGAACATCAACCCCAAACTCATACGCTAATAAACTAGGGCTCATCAATCCCTAAAAGAGTTTTTTCATGCCCTCAAGGAACATAATCATCTGAATACATCATTCCCTAAAAGTTCCACCTGAGAAACCATCCAGAAATGGCCTAAGTTAAACCATACTGACTTCTCCATTGGAAAAGTGCTATGCATACTGAGTGGTACATTGCCAGGGTGCGATGCATACTAATTAGGCCTTCTATAGGGTGGGATGGGCGAGGATGGACAAATGTCCAAGATAGTTTGCTAGGTGGTTTCTCATTGAATATTCTAGAAACTTCTCTTGTGCCACTTGCTTCTATGAATTTGCCTTAGGATGAATAAGGGATCTAAGAAATCTCTAAGTGGAACCAATTGTAACAAGTGGAATGACACTAATCAAACCCCATGGATGACTCACACCCTTGCACACATCTATAAATGGATCTCCAATTCAAGAGATCCAGGGGCTAGAATTTTGTGAATTGCAAGGAAGTGCTGATAGTTTGTAATTAAGGAAGACGCATTGTATTGTTGGTGTGGTCTTGCTATTTCATGAGGTGGAGAGAGATTGAAGCTGGGAGGATGATGCTGGATCAGACAACTGAGTTGTAATTCTCCCTTCTATTAATAAAGTTCTTCAATTTTTCTTCCATATGATTGTGAAATTGTGAATGTTATCATTTGTAAATGCTATTATTTTTTCATTATATATATCTGATTCTGTAATGTTTATGTTGTGATAGATCACGATGCTTTGACGGTTCTTTGTTGCTGTACTTATGTAGGTACTCTCTAAGCATGTTAAGTATGGGGAGGAGTTGCAAGATCTGTCAAAGGGGAGAGAGAGCAAGCAAGGGATTAAGCAGAAGTTCCAGGTTGGTTCCATTATCTTTCTCTTATCTATTACACATAGAAGAAATCGTTGAATTGCTTAAAGTTGTTGTTTCTAGGGTAGTTGCCAAACCTATAGGGCTAGCATTCCTTAGGAATACTAGTTTTCCCAGAAACAGACCCCAATCAAAACTGCCCAAGGAAATAGGAACTTGGACCTAAGGTGCAGTCTTTATATATAGGGCTAGGTAGTCCATGAGCTTCATCATCGGAGTACAGAGAGAGTAGGATAGATTTTGAGCTGATTCTTTTTGTATGTTGTTGAGGATATCCACTTGATTGATAATACAGAGATGGGGTTTTAGGTTGGTGCTTTTCCTGGATAAATTCTTCTGTGTTATGTGTGATTGATTCCTTCTTATCAGTTATATGTATTCATGCTTGATGTTGCTCATGGTTGATTAGCTTCCGCAAAGTTTATGGTAGATGTAGATCTAGTATTATGATTTAGTACATTGCATATATCAGTTTGACCTACAGGTGAAATTTCTACATGATATCAGTGAGCTAGCTGATTTTTAGAGAAAATTCTACATGGTATCAAAGAACAAGTGATTAAGGAAGAATAGTATACAAGAATGAATTTGAAGTTTATTATTCAGGATATAGATCTCAAGTTCTTATCACATCTATTTCGCCGATGGAATTCTATGGTTTGAGGCTTGAGTATGCCCTTGATGGCAGCTCAAACTATATAGCTTGGAAGGATCACATGGAGGTAGTATTGGAAGATGACGACCTTAAGGACTTCATTGATCAAGAAGTCCCTAGGCCTACCGATGCTACTCAACTGGCGGAATGGAAGAAGTGTGTGGCTAGAGCTAGGAGAATTCTCTTGGAAGGAGTGTGAGATCACATTGCCTCAAGCCTCCATGGGAAGGAGACTCTGTTTTTAATGTGGATAACATTGAAAAATTTATATCAGAATAACAGTGATCAGAGGAAGCTAGCACTAAAGGACAAACTTCAAAAGATCAAGTGTGAAAAGGATGAGACGATCTCTATGTATCTGACCAAGCTCGTCACATGCAGGGATGATCTTGCAAGTGTAGGGGTCATGATAGCTGATGATGATATGGTGAGTCTATAACTCCTTGGCCTTCCTAAGAGCTGGAATAACTACCAGGACTCGGTTACTGGAAGTGCGAAACTGCCAGATTGGGAATGACTATGGTCGAATTTGATGTAGGAGGAGATCAGATGGAGCACGAGAGATGGTTCTTCATCCATGGAGGATGAGGAGAATTGTGCCTTAGCGAGTAAGGCAAAGAAGGGGAAGGAGAAGGTTTCTCTTTCCGAATCCAGTTCTTCCAATGGTGGGAAGAAGGTTAACAAATCGAAAGTGCGATACTTTCGTTGTCATGCGGTGGGCCATTATGCTGCAAATTGTCCACATAGGAAATCCAAGAAGGGATCCAAGGAAGGATCTGAAGGTGAGGCACTTGCTTCACAGTTCGAGTTGGATTTCACACTCTTCACATGCATGGTTTCATCCATGGTGGGAAGTGGTTGGTTTCTTGACAGTGGAGCATCTTTCCACATGACTAGCGACAAGAGTTTGTTCAGTACTTTGGAGGAGAAAGATCTCCAGATACTCATAATGATGGGTAATGATGAAAAGGATAGTGTCTCAGGTGTAGGCACGGTTATTTTTCAAAGGGAGCATGAAGCTCACCTTACCTTGACTGATGTCAAGTATGTACCAGGACTGAAGAGAAACTTGGTGTCAATCGCGATGCTAGAAGACAGAGGCTATGATGTAGTCTTCAGTAAGGGAAAGATTTTCCTTAAACACATCATCACTAAACAGGTGAAGCAGATTGGTTCACGAGTAAAGAACCTGTATGCTCTTGAGGTTCGAGATGCATGTGGTGGGCTCCAGTATTGCATAAATAATGCTGCAACTCCTGGGACTCCCTTCTTTACTTTTATCAACCCGGTAGTTCGTAACAAACTTGGAAGCGATGGTGTTATATGCACAAGTACTAGCTCTTGCCGCAACTGTCACTTGGTCAGTTGGCACAAGTCCGCTAGGATCATAAGCCAACTTCTATGAGCTTTGAGAAGAAGCTTTTTAACTGATGGATGGAAGCTAACTCAAAGGAAGCTAATCTACTTGTGGAAAGAAACTGAAAAGCTAAAAGGAAATACAAACCCTAATTTTACCAGCTAGCCCTACTGATGGAAGAAAGAGGATGCAAGCTACTAGAAGAGATGCCATTGACATCTAGGAAGGTAAAATGCATGTGTCTAAGCTACTTCTATAGTAAAATCTAAAGAAAACATCTTTTTGTATTTTTGAATAAGTTGACAGGATTGTCATGCATGTGCTTTAACTACTTTTGACTATGCAGAGGTGGATTGGCGAGAGGAAATGCTTGTAGGAGGTCAAGAAGGTTTGAAGAGGGCCTATGGGGTCCCTAGTACCCTTCTAGAGAGTTTTCCAGAGTTTGGCTATCAAGAAACCGCTTTCGTGAGCTTCTACAGGAAGTCTGCAGGGGTTCTAAAGGATGTTCTGTAATTTCTACAGGATGTTCTGTAATTTCTACAGGATGTTCAGAAAGGGGATTTTGGAGGATTGTTGGAGGAAGAAAGGTGAAGGAGTGGGTATGGAAGTGAGATAAAGGTGTGAGGAGGTCCAGGGCTTGGTGGATGGAGCTGAGGAGTGTTGAGGATGATTGGATTTGTTCGAGGGGTAGAGCAATGTTGCACAAAAATATGGGGATTGGGGCAAAGCTAGCGAATGTGGCAAATGTAAGGCAAGGATCTGGGGTAGAGGATGGAGCAGGTGGGATTGATGGAGTACGGGTAGATAGAGAAGTGTTACAGGTTCTCTACAAATTATTCCTCAAATTGAACAAACAAAGACTTGGAAAATCAAGGACCTAGCTACTTGAACCTAATCTGACCTAGATAACAACAAAGAAAATGAAAAGAGGTTTATTTGCAATGAAACCATGTGAAATAAATATGAAACTAAGAAATCATGAACCTGAACATGTAACCCCAACTAGTATCAACTTCGGAAAATGAGAATCTAACACCAATAATTGCATGGTGAAGCAAAGACAATGTTTTTGGTGGCAGCAAGGTCACCTTAGTCCCAACTCATGATCCCACTGAGGGAGAGGTGAGATCTGAGGTGCTTGATAGCCCTTTTGTGAATATCTTCCTTGTTATTAACCTATCAAATCAATCTAAACATGAAAATTCTTTTTAATCATCAACAATGACCTAGGTAGCCAAGCAAGATTCTAATCTACTTAACAGAAATTATTTTGCAAAGACATAAAAAGAAAATAACAATACACAAAGGAAGCCTTGGCACTTGGGTTGGGCCCAACTCCAAGAGCTACAGGCTCCTAAGAAAAACTTAGAACTGATGCCAAATAAAGCTGCTTTCCATTACTCAAAAATAACCATGTCACAAGAAAGTTATACAACAACAGCTACAAAATGAGTTGAGATAATAACAGCACTATAGTGCAAAAAACAACAATTCAAAAAGTAACCCACGAAGGCTAGAATCCTTCCTATTTATGCACTACGAGGGTCTCCAACAACCCTCCTTAACTCAAGGGGCTCGGCTACTCAAACTGCCAATGATCAACCACTTTACATAAGACTGCTCGGTTGCCCTTGGGAATCCTTTTCGGTGGCCTATTGAACTCTGAGCTGAGGGTGGAGATTTCAAGGAAGGGGCCATTTAATGTAGGGGACACCCTTCCTATGAATCCTCACCCTTGTTCCTTCATGCTTGGCTGTCATTTGGCTCATAATTTCTTGGCCTTGGTCCAAAATTTGTCCAAAAATCTACATTAACAACGTGTTAGCCTTCTTGGTCAAGTGACTATCCTCATTCATTCAACTAACATAAATATACTCAAAAAACATGCATAAACTATGAAAAATGGTGGATTGATGAAGAACAATTAGGCAAAATGAGCCCAATAAGTTACCCAATTCTGGGGCTCATCATCACTCCCTACTGAATGGGTTGCTCATCCTCTGAGCAACTAATCTAGCTCATCATCCTTGATTTCCTTGACCGCCTTCCTCACATCCCAGGCCTCCGAGATGATATCTTCTTCACGGTCATAAAATCTTGCTTTTCTTTCCACTTCTTCCCACTGCCTGTGTTCCTCCTCTTCTTTGACTCCCTTTAGCAGCCCCAAAAGCAAGGGAGGACTGAACTTGAGGCCAATCCAGTTGGCCTGAAGATTCTGCATGGACTGTTTGTAGAGGGGTACCCTTGCCAAGGCCTCCCTCATCCTTGTTGGGGAGTGGCATTCTCTTATTTTTAGGCTGTGGGACAGTGTATTCAACCGTCGGGAGCAAGCATGAACACAGTTATCCCCCAACAGTCTCCCCATGTCCTCGAAATGGGCTATGGCATGAGCTTGTCATTCAATGTAATCTGGTAGGGCCTGAGTGTCATTGGCCAAGTGTTGGTGGGTGTATATTAGTGTTGAGGGATCCTCCGGCTCTGCTCTGATCATTAGTGGCTCCTTTAGTTCCCTGTCCATAACATTTTGGACCTCTGTTGCTCTCTTTTCTTCATGATTTAGCCAAGAGGCCATGGCCATCAGTTGCACATCTCCTACCACAATTTTGGGATCCCACAAATTTAGGTTGGGAAGGGCCAAGTTGTTTAGGTAGAACTCTGATAATTTGGCCTTGTCCTGTGATGAGCTACTGTCACATTTAGCCATGAATTGATGGTAATTTTGAAACGGAGTGGTGCCCCTTTGGGCCAAGGTGTTGATCTGGAACTGCAACCACTGATCCTTAAGGCATAAGGCATATGATTTGGTAGGTTTCCTACACTGCATTGCCTCCACTGCCCAGCTGGCCATGCAGGCTAGTTGGGCATCCTTATCTTGTACCTGTTACCTTAGAGACTGTATCTCATGTGCTTCTTGCAATTCCTTCTCCTGTAGATGTCTAGTTAGTGCCTCAATTTCAACTTGCAACCCATATCTTCTCTATTGTTCATCAGGGGTTTCTTTGTTTGTTGTGGGCTCCTCCTGTTGTCGCTACTCTCCCAAGGTGTGGGGCTTGCCTTCCTGATAGTGTCCCTATAACTGTAGCTGCTGTTTAAGCAGCTTGTTTTCTTCTTGTAGCTTGGCCCGCTGGCTGCTTTCCACATGTCGTACCATAGCCAATTCCTTTCTTGCCTATTTGAGTTGCTCTTCCAAGGGACCTATATCTTCCAAACCCTTGGACTTGGCGATCTTCATCCAAGTGTGGGTCCTCACTCTCTCTTCTTCTAGTGCAAAGAAAAGTGGCACTATGAATTTTTGGGGAATTATATTTCCGGCCTCTAACAGATTATAGTAGGAGCCCAAGCTGGGTTGGGGGCTTGGTTCCTCAATGTTCTCATTATTTTCTTCCTCCTGCGATGATTTAGCTTCCTTTTCTTCCAATTCCTCTGTCTCCTTTAGTCTAGCCAGTGTTTCCTGTAGAACTGTCTCAGCATCCTGTAGAGAGGTCTTTGTGTCCATCATTTTAATCCTTTCTCTCCAGGTGGATGTTTTCGGGCTTCCCCGTTCATAGGTGATGGATGTCTTTGAAGGAGACCTTTCCTTTTGTTTAGTTGTGGTTTCCTCAATCGTAATTGGCTCCTTTGGCTGTGGCTAGGGTCTGCCAGCTTTTATCCGCATGCTCCTTCTTGCTTTAAAATACATGGAAGGCTCCCTTTTTCGCTTCCCCTTTTGTTTTGGAGATGTGCTTAAGGAAGCCAACATAGTTGCTGCCTCCCTGGCCAAAATCTCAAGTGATTTCTCCTTTTGTTGCTCTGTTTCCATACTTCCTGTACAAAGTCCTCTGTTGATTGTTTTCATGCTTCCTGTAGAAACTGTTTCAACTGTTTCGGTCTACTTGGATGGATGTGTCTTTCCTTTTAATTTCTGTGTGGTTTCCTTGGTTGTGCCCTCCTTTGTTTTGACTCTTTTAGTCCTCTCTGCTCTACTCTGCAATCTTTTTTCCCTAGGTGTTTGTGCCATTGTTCCTCCCGCAGTTTTAGGCTCAACAACTTGGCGTTTTCCTCATTTCTCTTTCTGTTCTTTTTGTGGTGGTCTGTCCTGTGGTTCTTTACCACTGGATTTCTCTCCTGCCTCAGTGTGTTCCTTTTCTTCACTACTGGATGAGGTGAGTTCCTCGGCCTGAATTCAAATATCGTCATCTCTGGACATGTTTTGAAAAATCTTCCAGGAGAGGGGGACAGCGTAGGTGTGGAGGGCATCTTCTACTAAAAGCTTGATGAGCCCATGATGGGCTAACTGATCCGGTGTCCCTTCCTTCAATTTTGTGCCACATTCAATTAATGATTTTAGAAGGAAATAGGGGATGCTCAACTTCTTTTCTGGAGGTAAATCCAACCCATGTCTTAGTTCACTCAGCAACTAGAAATGATAGCCGTAGACAATACTGAACTGCCCCTCACAGGTAATGTATTTCATGATTTGGAGACTAGCTTCACTCCAAAGAGGATGTCAGTTGGCTCTTCGGACCCCGTTCTTGTCTTCTACAAAATGTTCCTTGGGTAGGAAGAATTCTTTCTTGGCTTTTTGGCCCAATGCCCTCTCCTCTTTGCTCCAAGGTATCCCTAATGGCAGACTAGTAACTCAACTAATGAGTTCAGGGGTAAGCTTTAGGGTCAACCCTCTGAAGTTCACTGTGGCCTGTGTCTTTGATTTAGGTTGCAGGGACATTAAGAATTCCTCCGTTATCTCATCGTCATGACCTTGAATTTTGTCACAAAAGGTCATCCAATTGGCATGGGTCAAGAGGTTCACCACCTCAGGATGTTCACGCAATTTACTGGAATCTAAGGGTTCCTTCTTGATAAACCCCCCTGGCATGGTGAGAGTGCTCTGTTTTAATGCTCTGAGTAGAAAGGGAATGATGTTTATGGTTTCCTCCTTTGAACTTCAAGAAAGGATCTCTTGGGTTTTTAATTTTTAATTTGCACCAATTCCCTAGTTCTAATGCTTTTGCTGCCCAAAACTCTGCTACCCACGTATAACAGGAAGAATTAGGTTTCCACAGATAGGACACAGAGCTAAATTTTCATCCCCAGCATACATACAACCGTGTAAGTTCAAATTCTTCATACACAGGTTAGCCTTCATAGTGCTTTATCTTTTCTACAGGAAGAATTTTTTAACAGGAACCGTGGAGGAGAATGTTGACGCAGAACTGACTGAGAAATTCCATGCAACACACAGGCAGACTTGTCTCTAACCCTCCAATTCAAGATAGTTCAATTCACCACTTTTTCCGAAACATACCATGCATGAAAGAGTGTTTTCGAGCCTGCCTCTCTCAGAACTCCAAATTTGACGAAGAAAAGTTCAAGCTTCTCTGCTCCGGAAGGCTACGTCATACTTCTTGTAGAACTTCTTCCTGTAGAACTCTTGCCGGATTTTGTAGGATGTCACTACACCTATGAATGATCCCGGTATGCGGGAGAATTTTGAAACAAGCCGAGAAGCTCAGTGGAAGACGACGTGTTAACAGATTGTGGAAGGAGAGGATGAGTACTTCAGCTAAGGACGTTGCAAGTGCAAATGAACAGCGGGTGGTGCGAGTCTTCAGCCAAAAATTTTTGAACTACGGCGCAATTCATGGCAAGGGGGTGAGGTGGCCGGACTGAACCGTTATCCAACGTCATGACCATCATTTCTCTGCGTGTCCCTGGCCACCATTACCTCCCATCTACCATTAACCGCTGCCACCATTGCCAGTCCTGCCGATTTTCCTCGACTAGACACTCCACTCGTGTCGGCTACATGTCTCGTTAGCAATTTTGAATGCAACTGAGCTTGTTCAGATCCCACGAAGTTGTGTAACTGGCTGAGGGTGGCCAGTTGACTGGCCACCGAATTCGTTCAATCCGAACCATTTTCACAGACATGCAGTTTTTTCGAAATATAGTTTATGCAATTGACGAATGAGGTTAGACACTTACCTGCATGGTTGTGGATGCGTTATGCAGACTTCAGGTCTTGGAGCCACTGCTTCGCTTGCTTCTGCCTCGTGCATGGGTCCTGGAACCCATTCTTTCATTTGCTGATGTGGTATGCATGGGTTTTGGAACTCGATCCTTCAGTTGTAAACATTGCATGCACAGGTTCTATTGGGTTCTGGCCTCTGAAGATGTTTTCATGTCCAAAAGGAGCCTTCTTCATGTCCCCTATGTTGATTTCAACTATCCCTGCCTCCAGAGTATGTGCTCTAGAGGGATCAGCTGCTACAGGATTCCTGTAGGATGTCTTGTAGCTGCTTCTCCTCCTGGGATGTAGGCTAAACGAGAAGGGCTATATTCGCTGACAAAGAGTCTAGATGGAGCTTGGACAGGTAGAGTGTGCGATACTTTGTTGCTTGACTTGTCACTTGAAAATTTTTGCTATCAATCTAAGGAAAACAGGGTTTCTTGTACGACTATGTAGGAACACAAAACCAGGTGGGTGACGAAGGTGTAAAGAGATGGAACAAGGTGCCGTATGGTGATAGGTGGAATAGAGGGGTGGCTGCAGGCCTAATCAACAAATTCCAAGCTTCAGGTTCCCTTCAAAAATTGAATTTGGCTCACCCGAAGGTTCTACAGGATCTTTCCTGTAGAAATACAAAACTTCCTGTAGAAAGCCCAAAACTTCTTGTAGAAAGCCCAAAACTTCCTGTAGAAGGTGGAATCTTGACCTGAATGTGATAAAATCCTAGGAGAGGCGAGTGGCCTTGGAGGGAGTGTCTGTAGGGATGTCTTGTAGCCTAGTACGGACACCTATCCTCGTTTTGTGCGACCCTCCTTACCTGCAATGTATTCCCTGCAACCTACAATTATTTGACAGAGATTAGGCCTATTTTCTTTTTTCCTTTTTTTTTTCCTTTTTTTTTTTGAGAGAGACAGCTAGGGCACCTCCATGAGGTTTTCACCCTCGCTATCTACCCTGGGCACCTCGAAGAGGTTTTCACCGAAGGATCTTTTTATTCCATTTCTTTATTTTTTCTAGAGACAGCTAGGGCGCCTCCATGAGGTTTTCACCCTCACTGTCTGCCCTGGGCACCTCGAAGAGGTTTTCACCCAAGGATATTTTTATTCCTATTTTTTTTTTTTTAATGATCAAGGTGTGGGTAGAATAGAGACAGGGCCCTGCTCCACTACCAGCACTGATTTTTCCAAAGTTTCAATGAACTCTTGCCTCGAAAGGGGTTTCCTTTAGATTTTCAATCAATGCCCATTGACAAGCATGGGGATGGCTTCTTCATCAATGGTCTTGATAAGGAATGAACCATTTTCATTGCATTTCTCCACTGTATATGGTCCTAACCATCTTGTCCTCAACTTCCTCTTGAAATCCTTGTATCTTGAGTCATACAACAGTGCCCAATCTCCTAGCTGGAATTGCTTTTCATTAAGGTGTTGGCCATGCCATATCTTCCTCTAGAGTTGAACTACTTCTAAATGGAGGAGGGCCTGCATTCTCTGTTCATCTAATCCATTCAGCTACAGTAATCTTTCACATTGAGCATGGCTGAGATCTATGTCCAGCTGGGCTGCTACCCTTAATGTGTTTTACTCAAACTCTATGGACATCAAAGTTTTCTTCCCTTAGACCAGCTCATAAGGTGTGAAACTTGTTGTAGTTTTCCAAGTGGTGTTGTAGGCCCAGGTGGCCTCAATTAGGCGATCTGCCCAATCCTTTCTGTTGCTGCTCACCACCTTAGTCAAAATCTCTTCCAATGCTCTATTAGTGACTTCCACCTGCCCATTTGCTTGTGGATGATACGGGGTGGAAGTTCTATGCTTGATCTTGTGATAAGCGAGCAGGTCTTCAATAAAGTTAGAGGTGAACTGGCTTCCTTGATCGGTGATTAACTCTCTTGGGTAGCCAAACTTGTAGAATATATTTTCCCTTAAAAACTCAACCACTTTTTCTTCTGTGTCTGCCTTGATTGCCCTTGTTTTTGCCCACTTTCTTAGGTAGTCGGTGCACACAATGATGTAAGACCTTTGCTTTGAAGGAGGATTGATAGGACCCACAAAATCCATGCCCCACTTCTCAAATGGCTCAAAGGTAACTTGAGGTTGGAGGGGCATTTCATCCCTTGGAGTCGGTTTGCCCATCCTCTGGCATCGGTCACACTGGCTGATGTATCTTCTGACATCTTGATGAAGAGTAGGCCAATAGTAGCCTTCCTGTAGAATTTTGAAGGTAGTCCTTTTTGTTGCAAAGTGGCCTCCACAGGGCCCGTCGTGATAGGTTAGGAGGATGTCAAAGACTTCCTCCTCCCTAACACAACGCCTCAAGATCTGATCTGGGCCAAGTTTAAACAGGTTGCCCCTGATCCAAGTGAATGGGGCACTCTTCCTCACAATGTTTCTCTTCTCCTTTGAGGATAGATGCAGAGGGAACTGTGCTGAGACCAAGTAATTTGCTATATCAACAAACCATGGAGAGAGTACTGAGATAGAAAATAGGTGTTCATCCAGCATCTGGTCATCCACGGTCCCTTCTTCACCTGCAGGCAAATCCAATCTAGACAGGAAGTCAACAACAACATTTTCCTTACCTGTCTTGTCGACAATAGTAAAATCAATTTGTTGCAACAAAAGTAACCATCTAATGATATGAGCATTTACATCGGGATTACTCATTAAATATCTAATCACAACATGATTAAATATCTAATCACAGCATGATCAATGTGTACAAATGTTTGATAACCAGTGATGTAGTGTCTAAACTTGTTCAGGGAATGGACTACAGCTAGGAACTCTTTCTTAGTTGCAGTATAGTTCATCTCTGCCTTAGACAAGTTTTTGCTGAAAAAGTATATGGCATATGGCAGTTTATCCTCAACTTGTCCTAAGGCTGCCCCTATGGCTTTGTTCGATGCATCGGTGTGGATGTGGAAAGGTAGGGCCCAGTTTGGGCCTCTCAAAATCGGGACAGATACCAGCTTAACTTTCAATTCATCCAGAGCCCCTTGGCAGTCGTCAATCCATTTAAACTCAACATCTTTCCCTAAGAGGCTAAATAATGGCGAGGCTAGCTTACTAAAATCTTTGATGAATCTTCTATAATATCCTGCCAAGCCTAGAAAACTCTGAACATCTCTTACCTTCTGAGGAGGTGGAACCTTTTGGATGATAGCAATTTTGTTAGGTCCACCTGTAATCTTTGCTGATAAATTGTATGACCTAGCGCAGTCCCTTCAGTCATCAGGAATTCACATTTTCCAGGACTGAGGGACAAGTTCATCTCAATACACTTGGTTAAAACTTATCCAAGGTTAGTCAATGCTTCTTGGAAGTTGGACCCATAAGGAGTAAAGTCATCCATATAGATTTCCACTGAGTCGTGAACTAGTTCAACAAATATGCTCAATACTGCTCTCTGGAACGTGGCAGGAGCGTTGCATAACCCAAAGGGAAGGACCTGATAGGAAAAAGTACCCCATGCGCAAGTGAAGGTGGTTTTATCTTGGTCTTTCGGGCTGATTTGGATCTGATTATGCCCGCTGAACCCATCTAGGAAAGAGAAGAACTTCTTTCCTGCCAGTCCATCCAACACTTGATCTATGAAAGGCAAAGGGAAATGGTCCTTCTTGGTGGCTTTGTTAATTTCTCGGTAATCTACATAGATTCTCCACTTCTTGCTTTTCTTGGGCACAAGCACTAGGGGTGAGACCCACTCACTGTCAGAGATGGGGTAGATGAATCCTGCATCCAACAATTTTTGCAACTCTTCTTTGACGATGTCTTTAAGGGCTAGATTCATTCTCCTCTGAGGCTGCCTGACTGGTTTACATTCCTCTTTAATGTAAATGTGATGGGTACAGACCGAAGGGTGGACTCCTTTCATCTCCTTATAGCTCCAAGAAAAAGCATCCAAATGATTGTTCAATAAGCTACACAACTCCTTCTCCTGGGAGGGAGATTGGGAGGAGTTGATCTTTAAGGTTCTTTCGGGGCCAAATTCCACACTCTTAACTCTGGGAGAGGTCGGATCAGTCACACAGAGGTCCACTAAATTACTGGCTTAGGTATCTTCCACCAACTCCGCTAATGACAGTGCACTAGGAGGTGGGTTTTGAGTCAAATTCTCAATCAAATCATCCTTAGTTTGAGGGCCTCCCCTAGTGGCTTTTACTGTGCACGAAGGTGCAAAGTAGACCTCATCCTCATCTCCCTCTTCCAACCAGAGTGGTAAGTCATGTTCTAGCAGAGGTTGGGTAGGACATAGGCCCATTCTTGATGGTTATGCTTCCAGCTTGACAATTGATGTAAGCATCCATAGTAGCTAACCAAGGCCTTCCCAAAATGAGGGGGTATCCAGTGAATTTTGCCTTTAGTTGAAGGACCAAGAAGTCCACAGGGTACTCCCAAGAGTCAACAGAGACCAGGACATCTTCCACAATCCCTTCGGGAGTCACGGTGGAGCGGTTTGCTAACTACAGTATTATTGAGGTCTTCCTTAAGGAACTCTGAAGGTTGAGTTTAAGCATAGTGTCCCTGGTCATCACATTAATGGCAGCCCCTAGATCGATCAAGGTGTGGGGGATTATGGTGCCATTGATGTGGACATCAACTACAGGACTCCCAAGGTCCAAATATTTTGGACAGATTACTTGCCTCAACATTAGATCAGACAGTGGTCCTATGACATTGATAGTCGGGGCATCTCTCTTGCACCTGCCTGGGTGCCTGAAACACTTCTCCTTGATCAATTTGTTGTATATTGGTACATCTTTTATGGCCTAGAGAAGTGGTATTTTCACACACAGCTGCTTAAGTTCTCCCAGAAGTTCAGTCTCCTCTGGGTTTGGTTACGTGGTTACTGTTAGTCACTCAGGAAAGGGTGGAATGGCTTTGGGTTCACTTTCCTATTTTTCTTCCTCATCCTTCAGGGGAGGATGTTGGTGGTTTGGAAGGACCTTACTAGATCGAAGGTTAATCTCCTGGATCTCCACAACATAGGTAGGGCATGTTGTCTCCCTAGTGTATACCTATTGGGCTTGTTTGTTGTTGGGGTTCAGGTTCGGTTGGGTAGGGATCTGGGGTTGTCTTGGAGGAGAAGGAGGTAATGGTTGTGGTTGAGCAGGTGGTGGAGGCAAAATGGCGGGAAGAGATTTGTATTGGGGCCTCCACCCTTGCTAAGTTGCATTCCACTAAGGTTGTGGCTGGACATGTGAGGGAAACGAATGAGCAGTAGGTTGAGTATGGTATGGAGATGGATAAGACCGTGGAGGAGGTGCGGAACAGGATGGATGAGCAGGGGGACCCTCAGAAGGTATATGAGCGGATTGGTTGGGGCCATAGTAAGCTTGGGATGTCCCTTGCATCCCCTGTTGATAAGGTCTAGGCCCATGCGGCCTCCTTTGGTTGAGGAAGTAAAGAGGTTCAGTGGTTGCCTCAGTCCCCTAGTACATGGCTTTAAATCTGGGTAAGGTTGGGCATTGGTTTGTGGGGTGGTCTTCCTCACAAATGAAACATACCTCTACTAAGTGGAATGGACACTCATTCTTAGGGTGTTTCCTCATACATTTGGGACAGAAAATGGCCAAAGCCCTCTCAGCTTCCTCTTTCTTTTGTTGGATTCAGAAAGTATCAAGTTGCATGGCAATGGTCAGTCTCAACTCACTTTTGAGGTCTTCCATCTGATTAGCAAATTGATGCTTAGAGAAGGTGGTACTAGCTGAAAGTGGATTCCCCTTACCTCTTTTCCAAGCTGCCCTAGAATGGTTTCTAAACACAATCTTTATTTCCTCATAAGGTAGTTGGTAGATGTCTCCTCCAACTAGCAAATGAAGGGTATCTAGAAGGTCTTCAAGGACTCCTTGGAGCAGAACCAGCTTCAAAGATTCAGGGTCAAGTGTGCACCTGACTCGTTTATAACTAAGTTGGAACCTTTCCTTGTAGTCTTCTAAAGACTCATCATTTCCCATGGTCATCCGAAAGATCTCTCCCTTTGTTTCCTTTGACCTACAGTAGTCCTGGTATTTGTTGTTAAAGGTTTGCTGCATCTGAGCCCAAGTGGTGATACTGTTTCTAGGTAACCCCATGAACCAGCGTAGTGCTGCATCCTTGAGGGTAGAAGGAAAGAGTTTCAACTTTTTCTTGTCCTCAACATAGTCATAAATTCGACAAAGGTCAACAAACTCAAACAGGAAGGTATCAGGGTCTTCAGTGGTCAATCCATGGAAGTGAGGTGAGGCTGAGGGACTTATGTTCTTCATTTTCATGTCCCTATTGGTCTCTCGGATGGGAAAGGCACCTTCTATTCTCTCCTCATCTCCTATACCGTTTCTGTGTTCAACCATGGTCTCAAGAGGGATATTCTCTTGCTCTTCTTCTATTATAGGATCTTCGTATATCTCTGGAGGTTCACTTATAGGTTCTTCTGGATCACAACCACCAAAGAAGAGAGAAGGGTGACTCAGTGATGTGGTGGTGGTGTTGGGTAAGAATTTTCTAGTGTTGTCTCTATTCCTGCGAGGTATGAAATGAAAGATTTTTGGCTACTTTTGTTTTTTTTTTTTTTCTGCTTGTACCTGCAAAACTGAAATAGATTGAATTGCAACTAACTAAAATCTATCTTGCTGAAATGAAAATGCGGAATTGAAATGAAAGCAGGAAAGGACTAATCTATTTTTCTAAAATGAAATTGCAGGAATGAGATGCTAGGCTATGCTTGTGGAATTGAAATGCTAATCTACGCTTGCAGAATTGAAATGCTAGTCTAGGAAAGTAGGAAATGTCTAGTCTACTTTTGCGGAAATGAAATTGCAGAATGGAAATGAAATAAACTACTTAGCAGAAGGTTGTAGTAGAAAATAGAAGAAAAGCAGCAATCAAAAATACTCTGATGCTTCCCCGGCAACGGCGCCAAAAAGAATGGTGGGCTCCAGTATTGCAGCAATATTGCTGCAACTCCTGGGACTCCCTTCTTTACTTTTATCAACTAGGTAGTTCGTAACAAACTTGGAAGCAACAGTGTTGTATGTACAAGTACTAGCTCTTCCCGCAACTGTCACTTGGTCAGTTGGCACAAGTCTACTAGGAGCTTAAGCCAACTTCTATGAGCTCTGAGAAGAAGCTTTTTAACTGATGGAGGAAGCTAACTCAAAGGAAGTTAATCTACTTGCGGAAAGAAATTGAAAAGCTGAAAGGAAATGCAAACCCTAGCAAACCCTAATTTTACCAGCTAGCCCTACTGATGCAAGAAAGAGGATGCAAGCTACTAGAAGAGATGCCATTGACTTCTAGGAAGGTAAAATGCATGTTTCTAAGCTACTTCTATAGTAAAATCTGAAGAAAACATCTTTTCTTATTTTTGAATAAGTTGACAAGATTGCCATGCATGTGCTTTAACTGTTTTTGACTATGCAGAGGTTGATTGGCGAGAGGAAATGCCTGCAGGAGGTTAGGAAGGTTTGGAGAGGGCCTAAGGGGTCCCTAGCACCCTTCTAGAGAGTTTCACAGAGTTTGGCTATCAAGAAACTGCTTTTGTGAGCTTCTACAGGAAGTCCGTAGGGGTTCTACAAGATGTTCTGGAATTTCTACAGGATGTTCTGTAATTTCTACAAGATGTTCAGAAAGGGGATTTTGGAGGATTGATGGGGGAAGAAAGGTGAAGTAGTGGGTATGGAAGTGAGATAAAGGTGTGAGGAGGTCTAGGGCTTGGTGGATGGAGCTGAGGAGTGGTGAGGATGGTTGGATTTGTTCAAGGAGGGGTAGAGCAATGTTGCACAAAAATATGGGGATTAGGGCAAAGCTACCAAATGTGGCAAATGTAAGGCAAGGATCCGGGCTAGAGGATGGAGCAAGTGGGATTGATGGAGTACGGGCAGATAGAGAAGTGTTACAGGTTCTCTATAAGTTATTTCTCAAACTGAACAAACAAAGACTTGTAAAATCAAGGACCTAGCTACTTGAACCTAATCTAACCTAGATAGCAGCAAAGAAAATGAGCAGAGGTTTATTTGAAATGAAACCATGTGAAATAACTATGCAACTAAGTAATCATGAACCTGAACATGTAACCCCAACTGGTATCAACTTTGGCAAATGAGAATCTAACACTAATAATTGCATGGTGAAGCAAAGATAGTGCTTTTGGTGGCAGCAAGGTCACCTTGGTCCCAGCTCATGATCCCACTGAGGGAAAGGTGAGAACTGAGGTGCTTGATAGCCTTTTTCTGAAGATCTTCCCTGTTATTAACCTATCAAATCAATCTGAACATGAAAATCCTTTTTAATCATCAACAATGACCTAGGTAACCAAGCAAGATTCTAATCTACTTAACAGAAATTATTTTGCAATGACATAAAAAGCAAATAACAGTACACAAAGGAAGCCTTGGAACTTGGGTTGGGCCCAACCCCAAGAGCTACAGGCTCCTAAGAAATACTTAGAACTGATGCCAAACAAAGCTGCTTTCCATTACTAAAAAATAACCATGTCACAAGAAAGTTATACAACAGCAGCTACAAAATGAGCTGAGATAATAACAGCACTATAGTGCAACAAACAACAGTTCAAAAAGTAACCCACGAAGGCTGAAAGCCTTCCTATTTATGCACTACGAGGGTATCCAACAACCCTCCTTAACTCAAGGGGCTCGACTACTCAAACTGCCAATGATCAGCCACTTTACACAAGACTGCTCGGCTGCCCTTGGGAATCCATTTCGATGGCCTGTTGAACTTCGAGCTGAGGGTGGAGATTTCGAGGAAGGGGCCATTTAATGTAGGGGAAACCCTTCCTACGAATCCTTACCCTTGTTCCTTCATGCTTGGCTGTCATATGGCTCATAATTGCTTGGCCTTGGTCTAAAATTTGTCCAAAAATCTGCATTAACAATGTGTTATCCTTCTTGGTCAAGTGACTATACTCATTCGTTCAACTAACATAAATATACTCAAAAAACATGCATAAACTATGAAAAATGGTGGATTGATAAAGAACAATTAGGCAAAATGAGCCCAATAAGTTACCCAATTCCGGGGCTCATCAGCATGCAAAGCCTTGAGCAGCAAGGAAACTGATGGCGACTTGGTGGTTGAGAGGGAGGATATATTAGCTCTCAACGTGCAGCACCAGAAGAAGTCTTAGATGATTGTGGAGGAGCCACGATTGGTGCAGTAGCTTCAGGAGGTTGTGGAGTAGCCACAACTAGAGAAGTTGAGAGGAGATCGAGTAGAGACATCTACTCATGCAGAGACCTCTAGTAGGGGGAAAATTCGAGCCAGGTGGTCAAAGGGATCACATGCAGCCATACCTCGAGGTAGGAGGTGGGGCGATATAGAGTGATCATCCCAAGGAGGAGGGGTAGGATCCTTGAGATACCCAACCTCTTGGATGAGACCTTTCTATGGGAGCCCAGATATGGAGTAGCAGGAACTGACTGATTGGGTAGAGATAGATGTGAATGGAGCGACAGAGAGAGCTACAGTGGAGGGAATCCCAGGACAATGCAGAGCATGCAGGATGCAGCAATGCGAGGCACAAGTGTGTTGCGCAGTGCAGGGTAGCACAAAGAAGGGTGCAACGGTGCGAGATGCATGGAGTTGTTGCAGTAGCATAGAGGTCATAGAGGGAGAACTTGTCAGCATCAAGTAGAGCTTCAGCATCAGAGTATGTTTCTATTCCAACAAATTGGTCAGTTGGGAGCTTTTTGTTCCGAGTGTTGCTGGAGAAACTGCACTTGGTAGACATGTTGCATGTAGAACTTTCCAAGTTACAGGATCGGGCTCGAGAGGAATCCTTTCCTTTTCAGAGGGAGTGTTGAAAAGTGTGCAACAAGAAATGCTAAATTTAGGAAGTGCTAAAAATAGAACTACTAAAAATAGCACTTCTAAGAATAGAAGTTTGGACAATGAGCATTTTGGCCACCTTGGGTGAGAGGTGAAACTACTAAAAATATAATTTTTGGGTCCCTTCCTATTTATAGTTGTCCCTGGTCTATCTATAGGAAGCAAATTCGAATTTGGTCTTACCAGCAGTTTGGAATACTAATTAATTAATTCTCCATGAGTTAATTAGTTAAGGAAAAGCAAACTTGAAGTCTTTGTGAGAACATGCAATTATTTCTCCACTAATTGGGGAATGTGTCCTTGATTTGCTCCATTGATTGATGATTTAAGGATTCATTCTATATTGAGAGGATCAATTGACTTAGTTTAACTTAGTCAAGTTCAGTTGGATTAATTTAACAAGTTGTTAAATTAATGAGATATAGTTTGTTGATGCTTGCATGCATGTGACAACTATTATTTCAAATAACTGTATTCACTCATGGATAACTGATGCATGTCAGTTCCATCAGAGACCTAGTTGAGATTAGATGTGGGACAGTGTACTATCAGATGCTAGAATATTTCTAGTAAGTATTTACTTGCATGCATGAGGAACTTGAGTCCTCAAGTATTCCATATTTGGACGTGAGGTTGATAGGAAGTATGACCAGGAAAATTTACATGTGTTTTGTAATTGGACCCCAATCAAAATTGTGCAAGGAAATAGGAGCTTGGACCTAAGGTGCAACCTTTATATACAGGGCTAGGTAGTCCATGAGCTTCATCATCAGAGTACAGAGAGAGCAGGATAGCTTTTGAGCTGATTCTTTTTGTATGTTGTTGAGGATTTCCACTTGATTGATAATACAAAGATCAGTTTTCAGGCTGGTGCTATTCTCGGATAAATTATTCTATGTTATGTGTGATTGATTCCTTCTTATCAGTTGTATGTGTTCATGCTTGATGTTGCTCATGGTTGATTAGCTTCCGCAAAGTTTATGGTAGATGTAGATCTAGTATTATGCTTTAGTACATTGCATATATTAGTTTGATCTGCA